>JARQOC010000004.1:457374740-457377240 GCA_033576535.1 Allobates femoralis
GAGGGCAGAGGAGGCTGGAGGGAGAGGGCAGGCAGAGGAGGCTGGGAGGCAGAGGCCAGGCAGAGGAGGCTGGAGGGCAGAGGCCAGGGCAGAGGAGGCTGGAGGCAAGGCCAGGCAGAGGAGGCGGGGAGGGCAGAGGCCAGGGCAGAGGAGGCTGGAGGGCAGGGAGGGCTGGAGGGCAGAGGGGCAGAGAGGGAGGGTGCAGGGCAGGAGGAGGCGGAGGGCAGAGGCCAGGGCAGAGGAGGCTGGAGGGCAGAGGCCAGGGCAGAGGAGGCTGGAGGGCAGAGGCAGGGAAGAGGAGGCTGGGAGGGCAGAGGCAGGGCAGAGGAGGCGGGAGGCAGGAGGCCAGGCAGGAGAGGCTGGAGGGCAGGGCCAGGGAGGGGGGGGAGGGCAGAGGAGGCTGGAGGGGAGGGCAGGGCAAGAGGAGGTGGAGGGCAGAGGCAGGGCAGAGGAGGCTGGAGGGCAGAGCGGGCAGGGCAGGCTGGAGGGCAGAGGCCAGGCAGAGGAGGCTGGAGGGCAGAGGCAGGGCAGAGGAGGCTGGAGGGCAGAGGAGGCTGGAGGGCAGAGGCCAGGGCAGAGGAGGCTGGAGGCAGAGGCCAGGCAGAGGAGGCTGGAGGGCAGAGGCCAGGGCAGAGAAGGGGCTGGAGGGCAGAGGCCAGGCAGAGAAGCAAGGTGAGGAGGCCAGGGCAGAGGAGGCTGGAGGGCAGAGGCAGGGAGGGAGGGTGGAGGGCAGAGGAGGCTGGAGGGCAGAGGCCAGGGCAGAGGAGGCTGGAGGGCAGAGGCCAGGGCAGAGGGGTGGAGGGGCAGGGCCAGGGCAGAGGAGGCGGAGGGAGGGAGGCGGGGGCAGAGCGGAGGCTGGAGGCAGGAGGCAGGGCAAGGCCAGGGCAGAGGAGGCTGGAGGGCAGGCCAGGCAGAGGAGCTGGAGGGCAGAGGGCAGGGCAGAGGAGGCTGGAGGGCAGAGCCAGGGCAGAGGAGGCTGGAGGGCAGAGGCCAGGGCAGAGGAGGCTGGAGGGCAGAGGCCAGGCAGAGAGAGGCTGGAGGGAGAGGCCAGGGCAGAGGAGGCTGGAGGGCAGAGAGGCCGAGGGCAGAGGGGCGGGGCAGAGGAGGCTGGAGGGCAGAGGCCAGGGAAGGAGGCTGGAGGGCAGAGGCCAGGGCAGAGGGGCGGAGGGCAGAGGCCAGGGCAGAGGAGGCTGGAGGGCAGAGGCCAGGGCAGAGGAGGCTGGAGGCAGAGGAGGCCAGGGCAGCGGAGGGCAAGGGCAGGGCAGAGGAGGCTGGAGGCAGAGGGCGAGGGCAGAGGAGGCTGGAGGGCAGAGGCCAGGGCAGAGGAGGCTGGAGGGCAGAGGCAGGGCAGGAGAGGCGAGGGCAGAGGCAGGGCAGAGGAGGCTGGAGGGCAGAGGCCAGGGCAGGGGCAGGGCAAGGAGGCTGGAGGGCAGAGGCCAGGGCAGAGGAGGCTGGAGGGCAGGAGGCAGGGCAAGGAGGCGGAGGGCAGAGGGCAGGGCAGAGAGGCTGGAGGGCAGAGGCCAGGGCAGAGGAGGCTGGAGGCAGAGGCCAGGGCAGAGAGGCTGGAGGGCAGAGCCAGGGCAGAGGAGGCTGGAGGGCAAGAGGTGGAGGCGAGGCAGGCAAGGAGGGCAGAGAGGCGAGGCAGAGCAGGGCGAGGAGGTGGGGAGAGGCCAGGGCAGAGAGGTGGGGGCAGAGGCCGGGCAGAGAGGCAGAAGGGCAGAGAGGCTGGAGGGCAGAGGGGGAGGCTGGAGGGCAGGCCAGGCAAAGGCGGGGCAGAGGAGGCTGGAGGGCAGAGGCCAGGGCAGAGGAGGCTGGAGGGCAGAGGCCAGGGCAGAGGAGGCTGGAGGGCAGAGGCCAGGGCAGAGGAGCAGAAGGGCAGAGGAGGCTGGAGGGCAGAGCGGAGGCTGGAGGGCAGAGGCCAGGGCAAAGGCCAGGGCAGAGGAGGCTGGAGGGCAGAGGCCAGGGCAGAGGAGGCTGGAGGGCAGAGGGCAGGGCAGAGGAGGCTGGAGGGCAGAGGCCAGGGCAGAGGAGGCTGGAGGCAGAGGCCAGGGCAGAGGAGGCTGGAGGGCAGAGGCCAGAGCAGAGGAGGCTGGAGGGCAGAGGCCAGGGCAGAGGAGGCTGGAGGGCAGAGGCCAGGGCAGAGGAGGCTGGAGGGCAGAGGAGGCTGGAGGGCAGAGGCCAGGGCAGAGGAGGCTGGAGGGCAGAGGCCAGGGCAGAGGAGGCTGGAGGGCAGAGGCCAGGGCAGAGGAGGCTGGAGGGCAGAGGCCAGGGCAGAGGAGGCTGGAGGTCAGAGGCCAGGGCAGAGGAGGCTGGAGGGCAGAGGCCAGGCAGAGGAGGCTGGAGGGCAGAGGAGGCTGGAGGGCAGAGGAGGCTGGAGGGCAGAGGCCAGGGCAGAGGAGGCTGGAGGGCAGAGGCCAGGGCAGAGGAAGCAGAAGGGCAGAGGAGGCAGAAGGGCAGAGGAGGCTGGAGGGCTGAGGCCAGGGCAGAGGCCAGGGCAGAG
>JARQOC010000004.1:457379740-457494740 GCA_033576535.1 Allobates femoralis
TCACAAGAGTATATTTGTTAATTTTAATTTTTTACCTATGCGAATGCAAACGCAACATTTTGAAACGCATTTCCGAAAAAAACATTTTAATAAAAATTTTCCAAAACTGCCCATGTGTCTTTTATGCTCTTAGCCACATCTGTACCAAATTTCAAGTTGGGATCGTGATGGGATCATATTTTAAAATATTTAACTATGGTTAATCTCATTTTTATTAAATTTTGAAAAAACATATGAAAGACATACATTCAATCTTTTAACAAAATCTTGAGACATATAAAATATACAAAAAGAGAATTCACAAAGTTATTAGTAACTTTAAGATAAGCTGCAAATTTACTTTTGCGCTTATCTCTGGTGCAATATATACTACAATCTAAATATAATTCCAAACACTCAAGTATACAACCTTTCTCAGGGTTTTGAGATGTTCTGATGTCAAGGGGACAAGCAGCCCCAGCAGAATGATTTTTATCACTTGGCCCCTTCTAACAGGTTGACCACGTAAGTGGGTCATTACCCGTTGAGGCCTAGTTGGAATAGTCTATCGACTGGTGTACCGGAAAGGAAGGCCGAAATATTAATGATCTACTCACAGCTCAGAGTTTCCGATACCTGTCTAATGTTCACTAGAATTCTGAAGGTATAGGCGTAGAAAGGAAATACCTAGACTGAATGTATCAGATGGGAAGAAAAGAGAGATAGAAAAGAAGAGAGAGAGAGAAGAGAAACAAAAACCATTAGAAAAAGTTATACTGGGAAAGAAAAGCCACGTAAGAAAAAAAGAAAAAAAGGAGGGGGGGGGGACGGGTGAGGTATGGGAAGGAGAAAGGGTACTCATCCCACTGGCTCCCCATCAGCCAGAGGTCGAGCCATATTATCTGTGCTGGAAAAGATACTCCTAAATTCTGCAGAGTCGTGAAAAAGAATCCATTCAACCCAAATCCCTAAGAATTTGTTCCGAGATCCCGACGCATCAGCTGCGAGCTCCTCCATTCGATATATGTCCATCAATTCTTTGAACCAATCAAGTAGAGATGGAGCCCGGCTTGATTTCCAGAACCTCGGGATCACAGCACGAGCAGCCGAGATGCAAAAGCGGAGAATATCCCTCTTCTGTAGCCCAATAGGACCTGGAAAAATGGATAACATTGCCGATTCTGGGCAGCATTCGGCTTCTTTACCTGTTATCCGGGCGTATGCATTGAAAACCTCAGACCAGAACTGCCGGATTTCCCCACAACTCCACCAAATGTGTATCATTGTACCTTCTCTTCCCCACATCGCCAGCAGGTATCAGGGGTTCCAGGGAACATGTTCCGGAGTGTCGTCGGGCACAAGTACCATCTAGTGAGCAGCTTATAGCTTCTTTCTTGTGCAGAACAAGCGCTAGCTAGTGAGTGAGTAAATATAAAGCATTTCTGCCAATTAGCTTCTGAAATGCTACACCCCAATTCCTTCTCCCAAGCACGTTGGAAGTAAAGGGTGCCCTGCTCTCTCATGGACCCTAAGGCCTGGTATAGAAATGATATTTTGCGCCTCGGTGGAGCCTCCAGTTGGAATAACCTCTCCAATACGTTGGGCGTCAATCTTACCCTGCAAGAGTGGTCAGCTGAATATAATTATGCTCTGTATTGGAGAAATTCGAATCACTTAAGAGGTCTCGTAGGTTCTTTGAGTTGTAGCTCTGCCATCGGGGGCAAACCACCACTGGACAGAGTCTGTCCTACTCGGGTGTCATCCACAATCCGCCAACATAAAAATCTCTGCCTGTCAAATCTGGGTGGGAAAGATGGGTTGGAAAAAAGGGGAGTCAAAGGGCTAAGTCTGTCGTTTAAGCGGAGGGTTTTCGTCACTAGGTGCCATACCTTCAAGGTGTTTCTGGTCATGTCTGTCAAAGGTACTAGGTCTGTGGAGTCTTTAGGGGAAATCCAAAGCAGGTGTTTCAGCAGAATCCCCAAACCCTCTTGCTCCACCCCTACCCATTTCTTGGAGGACGCATGATAATGCCAATCTAGAGCTCTAACAAGAGAGGAAGCCTCAAAGTACGCTCGTATGTTGGGTAGTCCAACCCCTCCTCTGGTCTCGGGCAAGGATAGGATATTCATTCGCAATCTGGACCTCTTGCCCCCCCAGACAAATCTAAGGATCATAGATTGCATTTTGGAGAGGAAACCTCTATCCAATAGAACAGGAACTGTCTGAAAAGTATATAAGAGTCAGGGCAAGACATCCATCTTGACTACGTTTATTCTCCCGAACCAGGCTAGCTTTAATTGTCTATAGGAGGTAAATGCCGATTCCGCGTTAGTCAAAAGGGGTTGATAATTTAAATTGAATATTTGTTTAAGATCTTTTGGTATAAGGACTCCCAAGTACTTAATGGCTTCTACTTTCCATTTAAATGGGAACTGTTTAGATAGATGAGAAACCAATTCTCCAGGCAAAGAAATATTGAGTGCCTCGGTTTTGGAGCAATTGACTTTAAAGTTGCTCAATTGTCCGAACCGTTCAAACTCCATTAAGACCGAAGGGATGGAGACCAGGGGCTGGAAGATGTAAAGTAGCAGGTCATCTGCAAATAAGGCTAATTTGTGATGACTCTGTCCCAGCTTGACCCCATGGACGCATTCATTGGACCTAAGTGCAAAATATTTAACTATTATAGTGTCAATTCAAAAGTCACCAAGAACACAATCAGTCATTTTTTTACAATTGCCCGTCAATAGTTTGAATTTGATATAAAGAAACATAGTCTTGTAACATCTCAAATGAAAGCTGTTACCGTTCTGAGTAAAATGATGCCTCTCCCACTTCATTATCTTATTTCTAGCCTGAGATAAAAAAAATTTAAAGTCGTACCAGGCCAAAATTCACCCTTTTTTTAAACTTTAAAAATCTGTAAAAAATTAACTGATGAAGAAAAAAATTCCAAACTTTTAATTTGTAATTAACTAAAGTAGTACTTCATAAAGGAAAAAAAAAAAAAAAAATCTAAAGACGTCAGGTAAAAAAAAATATTCATATTTAGATCACTTGATATGGAATGACCCATTGACGCTCTTACTAGTAAAATATGTTAAAATATGATCCCATTGCGATCCCAACTTGAAATTTGGTACAGATGTGGCTAAGAGCATAGCAGACACATGGGCAGTTTTTGAAATATTTAAAGCGCGCCGATTTTTCGGAAATGCGTTTTAAAGTTTTGCGCTTGCGATCACATGGGTAAAATATTAACAAATATCCTCTTGTGACATATCTGATGAAAGCCTGGACAGTTCTGAGTAGATTGGTGTTTATTTTGTTTCTCTTTCTTATTTCTAGCCCGAGATATGATAGAAAATGTAAAGCCATACCAGGCCAAAATTCGCACTTTTTTAAAACTTTAAAAATCTGTAAAAAATTAACAGATAAAGAAAAAAATTCAAAACTTTTTTTTTGTAATTAGATAAAGTTGTTCTTCAGATAGAAATTTTTTAAAAAAAATCTGAGGACGTCAGGGAAAAAAAATATTCATTTTTGGATCACTTGACATGGAATGACCCATATATAGATTAATATACGGCACTGGGGCACTGTGGCACAGAGGCACAGGGGAACAGGGGCACTGGGGCACAGGGGCACTACGGCACTGGGGCACTGGGGCACAGAGGCAGAGGGGCACAGAGGCACAGAGGCAGAGGGGCACAGGGGCACAGGCTCCGGAGCACTGTGTCAGCATGTGCTGACAGCAGCTGCTCCGGAGCGGGATGACAGCGGCGAGAGGTCGCAATGCCTGCTACGCGGGCAATGCTTCGCACGGCGTGGTGACGTCACTTAGTGACAAAGCCACGGCGTGCCGGGGTCCGACACAAACGTGCCTTCGGCAATTATATAGTAGACTAGCTGTGAGCCCGATGCAAATGCATCGGGTGTCTAGAATATTTTTATTTTTTTTTGGATTTTCAAATAATAATCCAATATAGTAGATAGGAATTTTTTATTTTATTATTTATTTTGTTTTGTTTTTTTACTATTTTTATTATTATTAAATGTATTTATTATTTGTTATTTTATGAAAATTTATTTGTATTAAAATTATTTTATTTTATTTAAAAAACCGCATCTGCGGCGCGTTTGCGGTAATCCCCATAGAAAGTATAGGGGGACTTGCGGCAGGTGGGGCAAAACCGCACTTGCCGCACCTGCCGCAAGTCCCCCTATACTTTCTAAGGGGATTACCGCAACCGCGCCGCAAGTGCTCGCACTCAGCCAGCGACTCGCTGCCGCACCTGCCGCAAGTCCCCCTATACTTTCTATGGGGATTACCGCAACCGCGCCGCAAGTGTAGCGACTCGCAATGGCCTCGCGGCCATTGCTCGCGCTACACAGCGACTCGCAATAGATCCCCATTGAAAGTATAGGGGGAGTTGTGGCAGATGCGGCAGCTGAGGTAGCGACTCGCAATGGCCTCGCGGCCATTGCTCGCGCTACCTCAGCGGTAAATCGCTAACTTTGTAGCCGGGCCTCTGGTTCTATTTTCGGACAGCGACTCGCAATGGCCGCTTCGCGGCCATTGCTCGCGCGTGGTGACGTCACAGCGTGACATAGCCACGGCGTTTTCGGGGTCCGACACAAAAATGCCTACGGCAATTATATAGTAGATAGCTACTTTTTGGGGGAGTCCAATACTTTTTTTGGGGGGTCCAATACTTTTTGGGGGGGTCCAATACTTATTGGGGCGCGTTCAATGCTTTTTGGGGTGCGTTCAATACTTATTGGGGCGCGTTCAATGCTTTTTGGGGCGCGTTCAATGCTTTTTGGGGCGTGTTCAATACTTTTTGGGGGGCGTTCAATACTTATTGGGGTGTGTTCAATACTTTTTGGGGCGCGTTCAATACTTTTTGGGGCGCGTTCAATACTTATTGGGGTGTGTTCAATACTTTTTGGGGCGCGTTCAATACTTATTGTGACGCGTTCAATACTTATTGGGGTGTGTTCAATACTTATTGGGGTGCGTTCAATACTTTTTGGGGCGCGTTCAATACTTATTGGGGTGTGTTCAATACTTTTTGGAGTGCTTTGCTGGGCTAAACCTGAATGGTGCACAGGGGGTTAATCACATGTCAGGTCTGTGTGTGAGTGAAGATGTGCTGATTGACTCACTGGGTTGCAGCTGGGAGTGAGTAGGCTGGAACCTGCCAGGTGTCTGAGTGAGGAGAGGAGGATTCAGAAGTTCAGAGCACTGCCATGTGAAGAGGTGCTGGAAGTGATCCGTCCTCAGTGGGTAAGTGATGGGAGCCTACCAGCTGATGTGTGCATGGCAGCCAGTGTCCAAGGGCCAGGCGGTCACAGCTGACTTTGGGACATTGAGGGGGGGGGCTGTGCGGCCATTGAGGGGGGAGGGGGGGGTCTGTGCGGCCATTGAGGGGGGGGTCTGTGCGGCCATTGGGGGGGGGGGGCTGTGCGGCCATTGGGGGGGGGTCTGTGCGGGCATTGGGGGGGGGTCTGTGCGGCCATTGAGGGGGGGGTCTGTGCGCCCATTGAGGGGGGGGTCTGTGCGGCCATTGAGGGGGGGGTCTGTGCGGCCATTGAGGGGGGGGGGTCTGTGCGGCCATTGAGGGGGGGGGTCTGTGCGGCCATTGAGGGGGGGGGTCTGTGCGGCCATTGAGGGGGGGGTCTGTGCGGCCATTGAGGGGTCTGTGCGGCCAGTAGTAGTAGTAGTAGGATGATGATGATGATGATGATGATGATGATGATGATGATGATGATGATGATCTGTGATAGTGACTCGCAATGCTTGCACTACCCAGCGACCCGCAATAGATCCCCATTGAAAGTATAGGGGGAGTTGCGGCAGCTGAGGTAGCGACTCGCAATGGCCTCGCGGCCATTGCTCGCGCTACCTCAGCGGTAAATCGCTAACTTTGTAGCCGGGCCTCTGGTTCTATTTTCGGCCAGCGACTCGCAATGGCCGCTTCGCGGCCATTGCTCGCGCGTGGTGACGTCACAGCGTGACATAGCCACGGCGTTTTCGGGGTCCGACACAAAAATGCCTTCGGCAATTATATAGTAGATATATATATATACCAATAGCAGAGATCCTAGGTAAACATAAAAAAGAGCAGTCTCTGGCATCATTAGACAATAGAGCAAATGCTGCAATGTCTCATACCTAATGGTAGTAGTGTCCAAGTGGAGGGTACCGACCCAACAGCCGTTTCGGGCGACCTTCATCAGGGGGTCACCTAAATCTGGAGGGAGCGGGTTTAAAAAGGCTGGCCAGCCTGGGAGATTGCTGGCCAGCCTTTTTAAACCCGCTCCCTCCAGATTTAGGTGACCCCCTGATGAAGGTCGCCCGAAACGGCTGTTGGGGTCGGTACCCTCCACTTGGACACTACTACCATTAGGTATGAGACATTGCAGCATTTGCTCCATTGTCTAACGATGCCAGAGACTGCTCATTTTTATGTTTACCTAGGATCTCTGCTATTGGTATATATATATAGGTTGGATGATTACTGTCTGTTTGAACTTCCGTAGAACTTTATCACAATTCTCATAATACTATGTTATATACTATATACATCTGACCAATTATATTCTAACCTTGAATCCTGTACCTTATAGCTGTGATTATTCCCAGTGTTTTTGCTGTTAAACCTTTTGTACTTTTACATCTGTTTGTACAAATTTGTACTGGCACCTAGTCCTCTTGGAGAGGTTACCCTCCACCTGTGGTTGTGGACCCAGGTTCCTCTGCCCCCTTTCCTTGCATTTCCTGGTTTTAAGCTTTAATAAAGCCTATTTGCATGATATTGACTTGTCGCATATATCTTCTGTTCTCTATATCTATATCTATCTATATCTATCTATATCTCTCTATCTATATCTATCTATCTATCTATCTATCTATATCTATCTATCTTTCTATATCTATCTTTCTATCTATCTATCTATCTATCTATCTATCTATCTATCTATATCTATCGTTCTATATCTATCTTTCCATCTATCTATCTATCTATCTATCTATCTATCTATCTATCTATCTATATCTCTCTATCTATATCTCTCTATCTATCTATCTATCTATCTATCTATCTTTTGATATCTATCTATCTATCTATCTATATCTTTCTATCTATATCTAATATATATATATATATATATATATATATATATCTCTATTCTATCTATCTATATCTATCTATCTATATCTATCTATCTATCTATCTATCTATCTATCTATATCTATTTATCTATCTCTCTCTCTCTCTCTCTCTCTCTCCCCTCTCTCTCTCCCTCTCCCTCTCCCTCTCTCTCTCTCTTTCTCTCTCCCTCTCCCTCTCCCTCTCTCTCTCTCTCTCTCTCCCCCTCTCTCTCTCCCTCCCTCTCTCTCTCCCTCTCTCTCTCCAGATTCTAGACTCCCGATTCTTTAGAATCGGGCTCACAGCTAGTATATAATATTGATCTATGATTGAACAGTATATATGATGGGGGTGAAGTTGTTCACATTTTGTTTGGATATCATATAGAGATTCCTTTGGGACCCATCTTTGATTTCCCGTTATGTGATACGAAGTGAGAGCAATCAGATTATTGAGGTATTTGTATTAAAGAGTTTTTGTTTGATGTGGTATATGATTAAATATAGATTTATGAGCGATTAGTCTCTAAAAATATGACCTAATTCTGTTTAGTCCGTGTATTCATTTTTGCTTATTGTAGTAAACAGTGCCTCAGCCTACCAGGACTGACACATATAGACATTGATATAGGTGGATTCATACATGTTCAGAAATACAATTACCGTATATACTCGTGTATAAGCCGACCCCCCTACTTTTGCCCCCAAATCCTGGGAAAATCTATTGACTCGCGTATAAGCCGAGGGTGGACCCCAGCACAGGTATACAGCCCCCAGCAGTGGTATACAGGCCTCAGCAGTATGATATACAGCAGCCCCCAGTGGTATATACAGCAGCTCCCAGTGGTATATACAGCAGACACAGTGGTATATACAGCAGCCCCATTGGTATATACAGCAGCCCCCAGTGGTATATACAGCAGCCCCAGTGGTATTGCAGCCCCTATATACAGCAGCCCCAGTGGTATTGCAGCCCCAGTGGTGTATACAGCAGCCCTATATACAGCAGCCCCAGTGGTATTGCAGCCCCAGTGGTGTATACAGCAGCCCCTATATACAGCAGCCCCAGTGGTATTGCAGCCCCTATATACAGCAGCCCCAGTGGTATTGCAGCCCCAGTGGTGTATACAGCAGCCCCTATATACAGCAGCCCCAGTGGTATTGCAGCCCCTATATACAGCAGCCCCAGTGGTATTGCAGCCCCAGTGGTATTGCAGCCCCTATATACAGCAGCCCCAGTGGTATTGCAGCCCCTATATACAGCAGCCCCAGTGGTATTGCAGCCCCAGTGGTGTATACAGCAGCCCCTATATACAGCAGCCCCAGTGGTATTGCAGCCCCAGTGGTATTGCAGCCCCTATATACAGCAGCCCCAGTGGTATTGCAGCCCCAGTGGTGTATATAGCAGCCCCTATATACAGCAGCCCCAGTGGTATTGCAGCCCCAGTGGTGTATACAGCAGCCCCTATATACAGCAGCCCCAATGGTATTGCAGCCCCAGTGGTGTATACAGCAGCCCCTATATACAGCAGCCCCAGTGGTATTGCAGCCCCAGTGGTGTATACAGCAGCCCCTATATACAGCAGCCCCAGTGGTATTGCAGCCCCTATATACAGCAGCCCCAGTGGTATTGCAGCCCCAGTGGTGTATACAGCAGCCCCTATATACAGCAGCCCCAGTGGTATTGCAGCCCCAGTGGTATTGCAGCCCCTATATACAGCAGCCCCAGTGGTATTGCAGCCCCAGTGATGTATACAGCAGCCCCAGTAGTATTGCAGCCCCAGTGGTATTGCAGCCCCAGTGATGTATACAGCAGCCCCAGTAGTATTGCAGCCCCAGTGGTATTGCAGCCCCAGTGGTGTATACAGCAGCCCCTATATACAGCAGCCCCAGTGGTATTGCAGCCCCAGTGGTGTATACAGCAGCCCCTATATACAGCAGCCCCAGTGGTATTGCAGCCCCTATATACAGCAGCCCCAGTGGTATTGCAGCCCCAGTGGTGTATACAGCAGCCCCTATATACAGCAGCCCCAGTGGTATTGCAGCCCCAGTGGTATTGCAGCCCCTATATACAGCAGCCCCAGTGGTATTGCAGCCCCAGTGATGTATACAGCAGCCCCAGTAGTATTGCAGCCCCAGTGGTATTGCAGCCCCAGTGATGTATACAGCAGCCCCAGTAGTATTGCAGCCCCAGTGGTATTGCAGCCCCACACAAATGCTGGCACACGTCCCCCTGTTGTAAGGCCCCCCCCTGCTGATTACTTACCATCCCTGGTCTTCAGCAGCACCTCCGCGCCGGTCCTCTCTGCTCCGGTCCTCCGTGGTCCCGTCATCTGTGCTCCGTTCCCCGGCTGCATCCGGGGTCCCCGCGCGTCGCAGACGCGATGACGTCATCGCGTCTGCGACCCGGCTGGTCACATGATACAGCCGGGGAACGGAGCACAGATGACGGGACCACGGAGGACCGGAGCAGAGAGGACCGGCGCGGAGGTGCTGCTGAAGACCAGGGATGGTAAGTATTCAGCAGGGGGGCCTTACAACAGGGGGGACGTGTGCCAGCAGATTGGGGGGCTTTATGCACATATATGCACTGCTCCCCCTGGCGCTGATTGACAGGGGGATGCAGTGCATATGTAATGAGCGGCCCCACGTGACGGGGCCGCTCAGTATACAGTATCCCCACCGCCTCCTCCTGCCTCCCCAGCCCGACACAGCCCCCACCCCACTCACCCCTGTATATTGACTCGTGTATAAGCCGAGGGGGGACTTTTCAGCCCAATTTTTGGGCTGAAAAACTCGGCTTATACACGAGTATATACGGTATATATATAATATGGGCTGAAAGTGCACACTCCCAGCTGCAATATGAGAGTTTCCACATCCAAATCGGAGAAAAGGTTTAGGAATTATAGCTCTGTAATGCATAGCCTCCTCTTTTTCAAGGGACCAAAAGTAATTGGACAATGGACTCTAAGGGCTGCAATTAACTCTGAAGGCGTCTCCCTCGTTAACCTGTAATCAATGAAGAAGTTAAAAGGTCAGGAGTGGATTCCAGGTGTGTGGTTTTGCATTTGGAAGCTGTTGCTGTGACCAGACAACATGCGGTCAAAGGAACTCTCAATTGAGGTGAAGCAGAACATCCTGAGGCTGAAAAAAAAGAAAAAATCCATCAGAGAGATAGCAGACATGCTTGGAGTAGCAAAATCAACAGCTGGGTACATTCTGAGAAAAAAGGAATTGACTGGTGAGCTTGGGAACTCTAAAAGGCCTGGGCGTCCACGGATGACAACAGTGGTGGATGATCGCCGCATACTTTATTTGGTGAAGAAGAACCCGTTCACAACATCAACTGAAGTCCAGAACACTCTCAGTGAAGTAGGTGTATCTGTCTCTAAGTCAACAGTAAAGAGAAGACTCCATGACAGTAAATACAAAGGGTTCACATCTAGATGCAAACCATTCATCAATTCCAAAAATAGACAGGCCAGAGTTAAATTTGCTGAAAAACACCTCAAGAAGCCAGCTCAGTTCTGGAAAAGTATTCTATGGACAGAATGATGGGAAGAAAAAAGTTTGGAGAAGAAAGGGAACGGCACATGATCCAAGGCACACCACATCCTCTGTAAAACATGGTGGAGGCAACGTGATGGCATGGGCATGCATGGCTTTCAATGGCACTGAGTCACTTGTGTTTATTGATGACATAACAGCAGACAAGAGTAGCCGGATGAATTCTGAATTGTAACGGGATATACTTTCAGCCCAGATTCAGCCAAATGCTGCAAAGTTGATTGGACGGCGCTTCATAGTACAGATGGACAATGACCCCAAGAATACAGCCAAAGCTACCCAGGAGTTCATGAGTGCAAAAAAGTGGAACATTCTGCAATGGCCAAGTCAATCACCAGATCTTAACCCAATTGAGTATGCATTTCACTTGCTGAAATCCAGACTTAAGACGGAAAGACCCACAAACAAGCAAGACCTGAAGGCTGCGGCTGTAAAGGCCTGGCAAAGCATTAAGAAGGAGGAAACCCAGCGTTTGGTGATGTCCATGGGTTCCAGACTTAAGGCAGTGATTGCCTCCAAAGGATTCGCCACAAAATATTGAAAATAAAAATATTTTGTTTGGGTTATGTTTATTTGTCCAATTACTTTTGATCTCCTAAAATGTGGAGTGTTTGTAAAGAAATGTGTACAATTCCTACATTTTCTATCAGATATTTTTGTTCAACCCTTCAAATTAAACGTTACAATCTGCACTTGAATTCTGTTGTAGAGGTTTCATTTCAAATCCAATGTGGTGGCATGCAGAGCCCAACTCGCGAAAATTGTGTCACTGTCCAAATATTTCTGGCCCTAACTGTATATATTTATTTCAACATGGTCAAAAATTAAATTGCACGATGTTACATGTATTTCTTAAAAAAGAATATTTTTTTGTTTGTATGGAATTAGTTCAGCTTTCTCATGATACTTCTGTATATACATGTATTTATTTATTCGGTCACTTATAATTGACAGATATACGTGACATGCAGCATTTGATAACGGAGTGATGTATCATATCATATCCTTGTTTAGAAGAATAACGTTACAAGGTATTAATTTCTGCTTTCTTTTTTGAAGTGACCCTCTGACTGTATATACCAGAGACGTCTGTACCATTTTTTTCGTGTGCAAGGTTTTTCTAGATATAGTTGGCTGTTTTCCTTAGCACCGAAACATAAGAACCGTTAAGCCAGTCGATATATATATATAGAAGGTAAAAGGTAGGCGTCACTGTTTTTTTGACCCACAGGAACTCCCGTTCTTTCGATGTGATGATACCATAACGAGATGCTGCGTCTAGGATTTTCGAAAGCTTCATCTGAAAAACAACTGAGGGATCAGAAGGAAGTTTTACATAGAACTTGGGGTTATTAAGTTGTTTGTTCACTTCTTCCAGATAGAGGTCTGTTGCCCATAAGACCACATTTCCCCCTTTATCTGCCTCTTTGATGATGAAGCTGGGTTATTTCTCAGATTCCTGATCGCAGATTTCTCCCTGGGGGAAAGATTGTTGCCCCTAAAACAATTAAGGGATAGGTTTGCAGCATCTCGTTTAACTGATTCAATGAAGAGATTGATCGCTGGTACTGTGGATAAAGACTTGGTTGATTTTTTCCGCTGTGGAAAAGGCACTCTACCTGTGCGTGGCTCATTTTCCTCCTGCAAATCCATGAGGATCTGAATGGTACGCTGTTCTCGTTCAGGTAAACTGGAAACAATTTCAGGCTGTTGGTAGATGGTGTGAAAAGTTAGGTTACGACAAAACATATATACGTCATTAATGAACGTGAATTTGTCTAAGGTGTTCGTAGGGGAAAAGGTGAGACCCCTCTCCAATACAGAAATTTCTTCTGGAAACAGAATATGACTGGAAAGATTAATGACCTTCAGTGTAGATGAAGTAGACGTGAAAGAGTTCTGTTCACGAGACCATGTAAGGGTTGGATTCACTATCGATTGCCCCTCGGGGCCCCTTTCCCCCTGTTGCCCTTGCCCCGGCCCCCCCTGGGATTTGGTTTCTGTGGTGGGGGTACGGTGTCGCTTTTCCCCCCAACCGGGTTCGTTTTCGCTGTCGCTTCCTGACCCTAAAAAATTACTGTCGGAGTCTGTAAAGTCAGTGTTCGGATCAGAGGGTTCAGGATCACTATTATCCGGTCTGTTGGGGGCAGAGGGTTTAGGTTTTGGATTTCTCGGGTTTTTGGGGGGATTTCGGGGGCTCCCTTGTGTTTCCAACAGAAGGCTCGTTTGTTATCAAAGTCACCCTTGTCACGTGAAAATTTCTGTTTTTTATTTTCCGTTATTGTTATTTCAAACTCATCAAGAGTGATTTTTGATTCTCCCAAAAACGGTGTCACCTGTGATTCCCTATCATACGTAGAAAGTTGTTGTTCTAGTTATTTGATTTTACTCTTAGTCTCCGTGAGGAGGGCTTTGTCATGATCAATCAACATATTGATCAAAATTTTTGAACAATGCAAAAGACCCTGCTCTCAGGTATTGCGGAAATGGTCTGAGGGTTCCCATGCTGGGAATATCTGCACCCTTAAGCCACGGGGTACGATACCCAATTTAAGATATTCCTCAAGGGTAGGGATGTTCCACCAAAGTCTGATTCCACGTTTTTGTGTGTGGATCAGATCTTTGGTGAGTGTAGAAAAATTAGTGTCTACTGTCACAAGGGCAGGGTTATCAAAGAATTTAGTGCTATTACTAGTCAAATTAGCCTCTCTAGTGTCCCAGTCCATACCAACAAGATTTAAATAATGAACAATATTTTAACAAGTCAAACTCAAAGTCAAAATACTCAATGTAATAATTGAGGCGTGCAACCCCAGAAGGCGTATATTTAAAGCGAACCTGTCACCCCCTCCAGGCATCTAAAGATAACATAGCCACCTTCTGCAGCACTAAGGCTGCATTCTGAGAAGGTGTCTATAGCATTTATGCTCCCTTGATTCACTGAAATAAAGACTTTTATAAGATCTGTTTCAAACCTGATCCAAGACCGGGAGGCGGGTTTTCAAGCGTCTGTCTCCCTCCTCTGTGGTGTCAGTCATCCCTCTCTGCTCTCTGTGCACCTCCTACAGAGCCACCTCCCTGCATTACAGAGCTTAGTCAGCTCTGCTACAACATAAAGCTGCTGTTATAAGACACTCCACAGTAGTAAATCTAGCAGGATGATCCTGAGCAGACAAAACACTGCCTGCTACGTAGCAGTCCTTGAGCTGAGCAGGTTTCACTTTCAGTTTCTTGTACCCAGCAGCATTGCTCCTAAGCCCCTGATCTAAAGCACAAACTCAACTCTGCTGCACTGCTGACAGCTCAGCTCAAGGGCTTTGTCTGTTCAGGATCCTCCTGCTAGATTTACTACTGTGGGGTCTCTTATACCAGCAGCTGTATGTTGTAGCAGAGCTAATGCAGGGAGATGGCCCTGGAGGAGGTGCACAGAGAGCAGAGAGGGATGACTGACACCACAGAGAAGGGAGATAGACACATGAAAACCCGCCTCCCGGTCTTGGATCAGGTTTGAAACAGATTTTATATAAGTCTTTATTTCAGTGAATCAAGGGAGCATAAATGCTATAGACACCTTGTCAGAATGCAGCCTTAGTGCTGCAGAAGGTGGCTATGGTATTTTTAGATGCCTGGAGGGGGTGACAGGTTCGCTTTAAACTACGTCCAAGGAGCAATCAAGTTTTAACAGAAAACAGGGTGCACAGCAATGATCTGAATTATATCAAGGGAAGGAGGGGTCGCTCACAATGCCAATGGGGGCAGATATGCATGGCGGAGAGAAGACATGGCACATTGAGGGAGCAACACACACGAGTAGTAGAATAGTGAGAATTATAACTTTATTAGTGCAATAGACCAAACAAGATTAAAAACATTTAAAACCATAGGGTGCCACTGCAGAACACACCGCTGAACATATGTACAGAATACAATGCTGACAAAATATGAGCAGGATATGACACAATATCAGTGATCACAACAGGTTAGACAAAATACAGGATTGAATTGTAGGGAGAGACCCGAGGGTGGGGGATGAGAGCAGGTACGAGGTATGTAGTTACTAGTGATGAGCGAGCATGCTCGCCACTACTCGGTACTCGCACGAGTATCACTGTACTCGGGCGACTCGCCGAGCACCGAGTAATCTCACGATACTCGTGCTGTGCTCGTGGTCGTCATCTCTGCATGTTGGCGCTCCTTTGAGAGCCAGCCCACGTGCAGGGATTGGCTGGCAGACCACTGCAATGCCACAGCCCTGTTAGTTGTGGCATAGCAGTGATTGGCCGGCCTGCACAGCGTCACCGAGCCTTTATAACTCCCGGCTCGCTGTGCTCGGCACACAGCCTTCCAGACAGTGAGTGTAGGGAGAGTGTCTGCTGCTGCTTAGGGACAGATTTGCGGCCCTTACAGGTAGATCCGGAGCAGGGCTGCAAACTGCTGCTGCTGACCACAACAGTCCTTCTCAGGACTAATCTAGGAGGATATAGGCAGGGTGATCCAGATCGGAGTCCAAGCTTTCCAGTGACCAGAACAGTCCTTCTCAGGACTAATCTAGGAGGATATAGGCAGGGTGATACAGATTGGAATCCAAGCTTTTCTGAGACCATTAGAGTCACCACACTCTTGTACTTACTACCTTAATACAGGTTAGGGACTAAAATCGTCTCCTGAAACCATTACAGTCACCAGACAGGTGTACGTACTACCTTAATACAGGTTAGGGAACTAAAATCCTAACTCTTGTCATCTCAACAGTCACCAGACAGGTGTACGTACTACCTTAATACAGGTTAGGGACTAAAATCGTCTCCTGAAACCATTACAGTCACCAGACAGGTGTACGTACTACCTTAATACAGGTTAGGGACTAAAATCGTCTCCTGAAACCATTACAGTCACCAGACAGGTGTACGTACTACCTTAATAGAGGTTAGGGAATAAAATCGTCTCCTGAAACCATTACAGTCACCAGACAGGTGTACGTACTACCTTAATACAGGTTAGGGACTAAAATCGTCTCCTGAAATCATTACAGTCACCAGACAGGTGTACGTACTACCTTAATACAGATTAGGGACTAAAATCCTAACTCTTGTCATCAAAACAGTCACCAGACAGGTGTACGTACTACCTTAATACAGGTTAGGGACTAAAATCGTCTCCTGAAACCATTACAGTCACCAGACAGGTGTACGTACTACCTTAATACAGGTTAGGGACTAAAATCCTAACTCTTGTCATCAAAACAGTCACCACACTGTTGTACGTCATACCTTTATTCAGGTTAGGGAACTAAAATCCTAACTCTTGTCATCTCAACAGTCACCACACTGTTGTACGTCATACCCTTTCTACAGGTTAGGGAACTAAAATCCTACCTCTTGTCATCTCAACAGTCACCACACACTGTTGTACGTCATACCCTTTCTACAGGTTAGGGAACTAAAATCCTAACTCTTGTCATCTCAACAGTCACCACACTGTTGTACGTCATACCCTTTCTACAGGTTAGGGAACTAAAATCCTAACTCTTGTCATCTGAACAGTCACCACACTGTTGTACGTCATACCTTTATTCAGGTTAGGGAACTAAAATCCTAACTCTTGGCATCTCAACAGTCACCACACTGTTGTACGTCATACCTTTATTCAGGTTAGGGAACTAAAATCCTAACTCTTGGCATCTCAACAGTCACCACACTGTTGTACGTCATACCTTTATTCAGGTTAGGGAACTAAAATCCTAACTCTTGGCATCTCAACAGTCACCACACTGTTGTACGTCATACCTTTATTCAGGTTTGGGAACTAAAATCCTAACTCTTGGCATCTCAACAGTCACCACACTGTTGTACGTCATACCCTTTCTACAGGTTAGGGAACTAAAATCCTAACTCTTGGCATCTCAACAGTCACCACACTGTTGTACGTCATACTTTTATTCAGGTTAGGGAACTAAAATCCTAACTCTTGGCATCTCAACAGTCACCACACTGTTGTACGTCATACCTTTATTCAGGTTAGGGAACTAAAATCCTAACTCTTGGCATCTCAACAGTCACCACACTGTTGTACGTCATACCTTTATTCAGGTTAGGGAACTAAAATCCTAACTCTTGGCATCTCAACAGTCACCACACTGTTGTACGTCATACCTTTATTCAGGTTAGGGAACTAAAATCCTAACTCTTGGCATCTCAACAGTCACCACACTGTTGTACGTCATACCTTTATTCAGGTTAGGGAACTAAAATCCTAACTCTTGGCATCTCAACAGTCACCACACTGTTGTACGTCATACCCTTTCTACAGGTTAGGGAACTAAAATCCTAACTCTTGTCATCTCAACAGTCACCACACTGTTGTACATCATACCCTTTCTACAGGTTAGGGAACTAAAATCCTAACTCTTGGCATCTCAACAGTCACCACACTGTTGTACGTCATACCCTTTCTACAGGTTAGGGAACTAAAATCCTAACTCTTGTCATCTCAACAGTCACCACACTGTTGTACGTCATACCCTTTCTACAGGTTAGGGAACTAAAATCCTAACTCTTGTCATCTCAACAGTCACCACACTGTTGTACGTCATACCTTTATTCAGGTTAGGGAACTAAAATCCTAACTCTTGTCATCTCAACAGTCACCACACTGTTGTACGTCATACCCTTTCTACAGGTTAGGGAACTAAAATCCTAACTCTTGTCATCTCAACAGTCACCACACTGTTGTACGTCATACCTTTATTCAGGTTAGGGAACTAAAATCCTAACTCTTGGCATCTCAACAGTCACCACACTGTTGTACGTCATACCTTTATTCAGGTTTGGGAACTAAAATCCTAACTCTTGGCATCTCAACAGTCACCACACTGTTGTACGTCATACCCTTTCTACAGGTTAGGGAACTAAAATCCTAACTCTTGGCATCTCAACAGTCACCACACTGTTGTACGTCTTACTTTTATTCAGGTTAGGGAACTAAAATCCTAACTCTTGGCATCTCAACAGTCACCACACTGTTGTACGTCATACCTTTATTCAGGTTAGGGAATAAAATCCTAACTCTTGGCATCTCAACAGTCACCACACTGTTGTACGTCATACCTTTATCAGGTTAGGGAACTGAAATCCTAACTCTTGTCATCTCAACAGTCACCACAACTGTTGTACGTACAACCCTTTCTACAGGTTAGGGAACTAAAATCCTAACTCTTGTCATCTCAACAGTCACCACACTGTTGTACGTCATACCCTTTCTACAGGTTAGGGAACTAAAATCCTAACTCTTGTCATCTCAACAGTCACCACACATGTTGTACGTCATACCCTTTCTACAGGTTAGGGAACTAAAATCCTAACTCTTGTCATCTCAACAGTCACCACACTGTTGTACGTCATACCCCTTTATTCAGGTTAGGGAACTAAAATCCTAACTCTTGCATCTCAACAGTCACCACACTGTTGTACGTCATACCTTATTCAGGTTAGGGAACTAAAATCCTAACTCTTGGCATCTCAACAGTCACCACACTGTTGTACGTCTACCTTTATTCAGGTTAGGGAACTAAAATCCTAACTCTTGGCATCTCAACAGTCACCACACTGTTGTACGTACTACCTTAATACAGGTTAGGGAACTAAAATCCTCCTAACACTTGGCATCTCAACAGTCACCAACATGTTGTACGTACTACCTTTATTCAGGTTAGGAACTAAATCCTAACTCTTGGCATCTCAACAGTCACCACACTGTTGTACGTCATACCTTTATTCAGGTTAGGGAACTAAAATCCTAACTCTTGGCATCTCAACAGTCACCACACTGTTGTACGTCATACCTTTATTCAGGTTAGGGAACTAAAATCCTAACTCTTGCATCTCAACAGTCACCACACTGTTGTACGTCATACCTTTTTACAGGTTAGGGAACTAAAATCCTAACTCTTGGCATCTCAACAGTCACCACACTGTTGTACGTCATACCCTTTCTACAGGTTAGGGAACTAAAATCCTAACTCTTGGCATCTCAACAGTCACCACACTGTTGTACGTCATACCTTGATACAGGTTAGGGACTAAAATCCTCTCCTAAAACCATTCAAGTCAGCAGATTGTTGTACGTCATACCTTGATACAGGTTAGGGACTAAAATCCTCTCCTAAAACCATTCAAGTCACCAGACTGTTGTACGTCATACCTTGATACAGGTTAGGGAACTAAAATCCTAATCTCTTGTGATCTGAACAGTCACCAGACTGGTGTACGTCATACCTTGATACAGGTTAGGGACTAAAATCCTCTCCTGTGACTGTTGTCGCTGTATACAAGCAAAATGCGCAAGGGCGTTGGCAAGGAACAAGGAGGTGAACGTGATGGTGGTGCAGGCAGAGGCCGAGGTCGTGTGCAAGCACTAATTTCGCAACAAGAAAGTGGCACATCTACTCGCTCACACGTCCTGTCCTAAATTGTTGGGTCCCGCTGCAGTACTACGCTCTTGAACCAACACTAGTGTCAACAGCTTGTTATTTGGATAGCGGATAATGCTTCAAGTCTGATTGGCACCTCCACAAACACCCTGTCTTCCACACGGTCAATTGTCAGTAGCCGTGATACTGCACCGCACATTTCCCAACCTGATCCTCCTTCCTGCCAACTGGCTGAGTGCACGTCCACGGACATTACTGATCCCACACTTGGACACTCGGAAGTCCAGAAGTGTGTACCCATGGGTCAGTGGAGGTACATGGCAAATTCCCATTACAAAATTTAAATTCAGTTGTCATTTGTTGGTGGTGTGGTGAAGTCTGGCCCAATCCAACCCTTGTTCATCTTGATCTCAGTCAGCCTGTCAGCATTTTCAGTTGACAGGCGGTTGCGTTTATCAGTAATGATTCCACCTGCGGCACTGAAAACACGCTGTGACAAAATGCTAGCGGCAGTGCAGGCCAGGACTTCCAAGGCGTAGAGAGCCAATTCATGCCACGTGTCCAGCTTGGAGACCCAATAATTGTAAGGCACAGAGGAATCTCGCAGTACAGTTGTTCGATCGGCAAGGTCCTGGCTTTAGGTTCAGAGGTGTGAGCCAGTGATCTGCCTGCTGTTTCAGAGCTGTCCACACCTCTTCTGCATTGTGGGGTTTGTCACCTATGCAGACTAGCTTCAGCACAGCCTGTTGCCGCTTCGCAGAGGCAGTGCTGCAGTGCTTCCAGCTTGGGACTGGTGTGGAGGGTACAGTGGATGAGGATGAGCAGGAGGAGGAGGAGGCTGAAGAGCATGACATTCCGGAGCTGTAGAGTGTCGGTGAAACCCTGACAGAGGTAGGGCCTGCTATCCTTGGTGTGGGAAGGACGTGTTCCGTCCCTCGATCAGACTGTGTCAGAGCCTCCACAATATTAACCCAGTGTTTTGTCAAGGAGATGTAGCGGCCTTGCCCACAAGCACTTGTCCACGTGTCTGTGGTTATACACTTCAGCCCCTGACCTTACCCCTGCGGTATTAAAGAACAGCAATGACTGTCTAGCTGCAGTTTCCAATATCATGTCCACTCTCTATTTGAAACTAAACCTTTCCAAAACTGAACTTCTTCTGCTCCCCCCCATCCACTAACCTCCCTAAATCGGACATCTCTCTCTCAGTTTGTGGCACCACGATAATGCCTAGGCAGCAGGCTCTTTGTCTGGGTGTTATGTTTGACACCGATCTCTCCTTCTCCTCCCACACACAATGTCTCGTCCGCTCATGTCACTTACACTTGAAGAATATCTCCAGAGTCCGTCCCTTTCTCACCCTGTAAACAACAAAAACACTCACCGTGGCCCTAATCCATTACCGCCTTGACTATTGCAATTCTCTATTAAGCGGCCTCCCCCTCACCAGAGTTTCTCCTCTCCAGTCCATCCTTAATGAAGCAGCCAGGATCACCCATCTGGCCAATCGTTACTCAGATGCCTCTGCTCTGTGCCAGTCATTGCACTGGCTGCCCGTATACTACAGAATCAAATTCAAATTGCTTCTTATCACCCACAAAGCTATTCACAGTGCAGCACCCCCCTACCTCTCCTCCCTCATCTCTGTCTATCACCCCACTCGCGCTCTATGTTCCTCAAATGACCTTCGACTGACATCGGTAATAATCCGATCCTCCCACTCCCGGCTCCAAGACTTCTCCAGAGCTGCACCAAACCTCTGGAATGCTTTACCAAAAGAAATCAGGACTATCCACAACTTGCATGGCTTCAGACAATCCCTAAAAACGCATCTTTTTAAGGCGGCCTATCATACTCCCTAATAGAAGTCCTTTGTACTGTAGATAGTGGGCTATCCCTCTGGACATTACTCTTCTACAAACTCCACCAAACCAAAAAGGTCTACACAGACTGTATAATGACCATCCATGTAAGCTTAGTTCTATGCCCCATTTCCTCGAGATGCCTGGACCATCAGTGCAATAAGCCCCTGTACCTTGTGCAACCCCTATCCCGTTGTAGATTGTAAGCTCTTTTGAGCAGGGTCACCTTCATTTCTTGCTTTATTTTTTGTATTTTCTTTTTTACATTGATTCTATGCGTATTGTTTTGTATCCAATTATTCTACTGTATTTGTTCTCTACTGTAATTACTTACTGTATTATATTTTCTGTACTCTAACCCTACATTGTAAAGCGCTGCGTAATATGTTGGCGCTATATAAATAAAGCTGTATTATTATTATTATTATTATTAGGTGGAGTTTGGCTCAAACAGCGTTGTTCAGGGCACGTGTGATGCTGTTGGACACGTGGTTATGCAATGCGGGGACGGCACATCTGGAGAAATAGTGGCGGCTGGGGACCGAGTGACGTGGGACAGCAGCCGCCATCAGGTCGCAGAATGCTTCCGTCTACAACAGCCGGAAAGGCAACATTTGTAGCGCAATGAGTCGCGAAATGTGATCATTCAGGACTGTGGCATGTGGGGCGTTGGCAGCGTATTTGCGCCTGCGTTCAAATGTTTGCTGAATGGATAATTGAACACTGCGCTGGGACAAGGACATGCTTGATGGTGGTGTAATTTGTACGTGGGCAACTTCAGGTGCAGGGCCGGAGGCTTGTTCGCGGCCAGCATGGACAGGGGATTGGCTCGCACGCACAACTGGCAAAGACGTAGCAGTGACATCAGCAAGCACCGCTCCTCGACTCTGTTGTACTTTCCACAAAGTCGGGTGCTTGGCTGACATGTGCCTGATCATGCTGGTGGTGGTCAGGCTGCTACTTTTCGTACCCCTGCTGATGCTGGCATGGCAGGTGTTGCAAATGGCCTTTTTAGAGTCATCTGGAGCCAACTGAAAATACTGCCAGACTCGGGAAGACCTAACATTTGCACAGGCACCTTGTGTCGTGTTGTTGTTCCGGGGAACGGTTGCCTGCCTTATGCCTGCGTACCCGACCCTGCTTCGTACTGCCTGTTGGGATGCTATGCCTCCCTCCCCCTGTGCACTGCTGTCCTTGCTCTGCATATACTCCTGCCAGGTTGGGTCAGCTACTGGATCATCCACCACGTCGTCTTCCTATTCCTTGGCTAATCGCTGGACTGCTCCTCCTTCTCCTCATGTGCCACCATGATGACCGTTACAATAGTTTGGCTGTTATTTCAGGTATACCCCCAGTGGGAAATTTTTACGCCCATTCTTTTTGAATGGGCATTACAAAGACAGGATACACGCATCTTTTCAATGTGAAAAATGTTTTGAGGCCCTCCTGCACGTCTCTATCCAGGGACAATGTGGAGCCTCCCAATTTTTGGCTGCCCTGACCAAAGGGCTATGCTACAATACACCCACTTGAGGGTTACAGACCCTACTACTTGTCTGTAAGCATGGGTCATTATTGAACCTACCAATTTTTGGCTGCCCTGACAAAAGGGCTATACTATAATACACCCACTTGAGGGTTACAGGCCCTACTACATGTCTGTAAGCATGGGTCATTGTTGAACCTACCAATTTTTGGCTGCCCTGACAAAAGGGCTATACTACAATACACCCACTTGAGGGTTACAGGCCCTACTACATGTCTGTAAGCATGGGTCATTGTTGACCCTACCAATTTTTGGCTGCCCTGACAAAAGGGCTATACTACAATACACCCACTTGAGGGTTACAGGCCCTACTACATGTCTGTAAGCATGGGTCATTGTTGAACCTACCAATTTTTGGCTGCCCTGACAAAAGGGCTATACTATAATACACCCACTTGAGGGTTACAGGCCCTACTACATGTCTGTAAGCATGGGTCAATGTTGAACCTCCCAATTTTTGTCTGCCCTGACAAAAGGGCTATACTACAATACACCCACTTGAGGGTTACAGGCCCTACTACATGTCTGTAAGCATGGGTCATTGTTGAACCTCCCAATTTTTGTCTGCCCTGACAAAAGGGCTATACTACAATACACCCACTTGAGGGTTAAAGGCCCTACTACATGTCTGTAAGCATGGGTCATTGTTGAACCTCCCAATTTTTGTCTGCCCTGACAAAAGGGCTATACTACAATACACCCAGTTCTTGTTTACAGGCCCTCCTGCACGTCTCTATCCAGGGACAAAGAGGAGCCTCCCAATTTTTGGCTGCCCTGACCAAAGGGCTATACTACAATACACCCACTTGAGGGTTACAGGCCCTACTACATGTCTGTAAGCATGGGTCATTGTTGAACCTCCCAATTTTTGTCTGCCCTGACAAAAGGGCTATACTACAATACACCCA
This sequence comes from Allobates femoralis, assembly GCA_033576535.1. NCBI lineage: Eukaryota > Metazoa > Chordata > Amphibia > Anura > Aromobatidae > Allobates > Allobates femoralis. Next base: position 457,403,187 of record JARQOC010000004.1, read on the forward strand.
GTTCTTGTTTACAGGCCATCCTGCATGTCTGTATCCAGGGGCATTGGTGAACCTCACAATTTTGGACTGCCCTTGCAAAGGAAGATACTACAATAGACCCAGTTCCTCAAAATGGGCACTTTATTTCTAGACAGGGCTTCATGTACGTCTCTTGTCAGGATCATCGGAGTGTCGCACAATGTTTTCACGTCAAATCTTTTATGTAATCACAAAAAGTGACATACACCAGCTGTATCTCACTATTGGGTATGTGCCCATAACATTTCCAAGGTTTTCTGGACACTCCGTAAAATTGGCGTGAAACTCGGACAACATTGTTCACAGCTGTGACTTTTGAGTGAGAAATGCTTCCAGGGGTCTTCCCCATGCTGTTGCCATGTCATTTCAGCACTCTTCTGAGACTTTTGTGACATTTTTAGGGTTTTTCCATGCAGCCGGCAGTCATTTCATAAAAATACTCGTGTCTCCCATAGGATAACATTGGGCTCGTTACTCGGGCCGAGTACACGAGTATCTCGGGATGCTCGGCCCGAGCTTCGAGCACCCGAGCATTTTAGTACTCGCTCATCACTAGTAGTTACTCGTGATGTCTGTTGCCATATTTACTATTGTGTCCTGGCAAATGGATGCATGAGTGTTTTGACTACCTAAACCCTATCTTCATTGAAAAGCCATCTTGCCTTTGCCATACAGGATCATGTTTGAAGGATGCGAGTGTCTTTAGTTGCGGGGCTCATCTGAATTGAGGACACATAGTGCTGTCGTTTACCACACACAATGGGATGTTTAAGGCCAAAATCAGATGTGGAGTGGGGCGTGTGGCTTCTGCGAATGTCTGTCTCAGAAGATCCTGCATTCACAACACATCAAGGATGTCTCTTGGCTTGGTTACCTGTGTAATTGTAAAGATGTTTAAAAAACCATGATTAAATTAATGTGACCTATGTGTTTGCCCATGCCTTGTGGTCACACGCCAACAATATGGCCACGTATATGGGCTTAGCCTAATGATGTGTTGTATTTGACAAGGGAGATGTATTGTACAGGATGGCCAGGGGTGTACAGTGACCAGGTTTGGTTGTCAGACACTGCAATGTTGTGTTTGGACCTTGATTGGAGGTCTTTATGTATGTGTGTGGGCTGGTGTTCACACTTGGGTATGCTGTGGTAAAGTGGCCAGGAGATGTAGAGCGAAGGAGGTGGTGTGTGTAGATGATGTGTGATGAAGCGTTGTTGTAGTGATGTTTTTTTTTCTCACTTTTGCAGGGGTAGGTACATGAGATGATGTTCGACCCTGATGGAGATGCTATCGTGGCTCTTGCCTTGGTGGAAGAGCAATTGAGGCTGATGAATAGATATGAGAGGTTGAGGGCTCACAGACCATGGCGTGTGTGGACTCGGGATTGGCTTCGCCACCGGGAAACCCGGAGCCACATGCAGCTGGTGCGTGAGCTGGAGGATAGTAGTCCGCATGATTTCAGGAACTACCTCCGTATGTCTGAGGACTCTTTCACATTCCTGTTGGAACGCATAAGGCCATTGATAGCCCGTCAGGACACTGAGATACGTCGAGCTGTGCCACCTGAGGAGCGTTTGGCAGTAACTTTGCGGTTCCTGGCTACAGGTCGGTCAAGGACCGACCTGCAATACACTTCACATGTATCACTGTCCCAGCTGAGCCACCTGCTCCCTGAGACGTATGGGGCCATCTGGAGTAGTTTGCTGCCATCCTATATGCAGTTTCCCACAACACCCGCTGAATGGATGGATGTTGCCAGAGGATTTGAGGACTGCCTGCAATTTCCAAACTGCGGCGGTGCATTGGATGCTAAGCATGTGAGGATCAACAAACCCCCAAACTCTGGGTCTTTGTATTACAATTACAAAGGATATTGTAGTGTGGTCCTCATGGCCCTGGTGGATGCGAACTATGAGTTCCTCTACGTGGACGTTGGAATGAACGGGCATATCTCAGATGGGGGTGTGTTTGCACACTGCTCCTTGGCCCAAGACCTAAGGACAGGTGGGCTGAACTTGCCCTCAAATGATGAGACAACCTATCATCTCAACTTTGTGTTTGTGGGGAATGAAGCCTTCCCACTTCAGGCACACCTACTACGGCCATATCCCTAGAGGATCCTTACTTCTGAGCAGCGCATTTTCAATTAACGGCTATCCTGGGCCCACCATGTGGTTGAAAATGCGTTCGGGATCATGGCCAATACATTCCGGGTTTTTCATACACGACTGCATATGAAACTGGAATCTATTGATGTGGTAGTGCTGGCCTGCCGTGTGCTGCATAACTTCCTGCGTCGTAGGGATCGGTCATCATACACGCCGGCAAGTTATGTGGATTCAGTGGACCCCTCAACAGGGGAGGTCCTTCCCTGGGATTGGCGTGCTACCGACCATGGTGTGGTGCCACTCCAGCCACTGAGCCAGGGTCGGACTCATCAGGATGCCAGGAACAGTAGAGATGCATACTGCTCCTACTTTAATGGCCATGGGGCAGTGGCCTGGCAGCACCAGCATGTGTAGGGTGGCTGGTGCTGTGAGGCTGCAACATGATGAGGAGGGTGGAGTCACCAGGGTGGCTGCACCAAGAGTATTTGGGTTGTCTTTTTGTGTGTGCACATACTTTAGTTAGTTAGTTAGTGAGTATTTTTTGTTTTTTTTACTGTGACATGTTTTTTGTTTGACATTAATTCTCATCATGTTGCATTTGTTTGTGTGATGTCTACACTTCTGGTTTATGTTATTTTTTGTGTGTTGTTGTATTGTTATTTTTTGTGCCCAAAAATATAAATCAAAAAAAATTGGATCCAAACAACAACCTGTGTGTGTTATTACTTTGGGATACAGGGCAGTTGCACATAGCTTTATGCTGTGCACGAAGGTATGTGATTCGTAAAATTGTATTCTTGGTTCCATGACATATTGTGTGTTAATATGCGGTACACAGGTTCAGCCCTTTGGGCCACAGTGTATGGCGCAACTGTGTGTACATATCCATTGTGATGTGCTGTGCCACAGGGGCACGTGTCCGCACACATTGAGCAAGCAATGATGTTTGTGGGGTATGTAGGTACAGTCCATTACACACACAAACATGTGTACACAAACATAGTTCAAAATTTGAGATATGCTGGGCACTAATGAATCCACAAAACGATCGTGTCACACTTGTGACCAATTCTAGTACAGTTGCCCAAATGCGGTGCACGCCCATTAAAGTCTATAATCCATCAACGCATTCAAGAAAATATAGCGGCACTTACCAAGGCTGAATCTTCATTTTTTAATGTTTCTCAGAAGTCAAATCATGGATACATCGGTGGGGAGACGGCGGACAACGGCCTGCCATTTCGCGGTAAAGTACCATTTCCACGGCCGCTATATTTTCTTGAATGCGTTGACAAACATAGTTCAGTTGTGCCATGGCAGCTGTGCCATGGCATGGACCAATGTAGGCACATAGGTGCATAGTATTGTGTGTATGTTCCCAGCATCAGCTACAGACGCACACACAGCAAACCATTGTGTAGTTCAAGCCACTGTCCTGCTCAAAACCGCTCCTGTGTGACGCTTGAGCGGCTCGAAAGTGTATCGCAGCAGCCACTTTCACAGACACGAGCGTGTACTCATTCCAAACTCCGAGACAATGGCGTCACTTATTAGCCAGCCTTCCAGTGCAGGCTGGCCAATCATGACGCGATTGCGTTGTCCATTGAGCGTGTTTGGGGCAAGGTGTAAAACAATTTGGCATGCCTATGTTTTGGCCGCACTGAACATGTACGCCCAGATTCCTTTGGGGATTGCGGCATGTGAAGCGGCAACGGGAGTCTACCGGATGTATCCCGCTGTTGGTGTGGCAACCTCCGGGGCGACACGTCGCCTTAGGTTGAGGGTGAAATTGCAGCGTGTAAAAGCGCCTTCGGCGATCTGAGGCAACCATGAAGAAAAAAGTGCACGCCCACGTTACATTGCCTCCTATTGCCGCCAAAAATTGCGGCGTGTAAAGGTACCCTTGAATAGACTGCGGGTGCAGGCTGGAATCTAGAGACACACACGTGACTCGCCTACCTCACTGCCAAAGATAAGCTGCAGCCTGCTCAGTCTGCTGGCCGGCCTACTCAGAGCTGCTCTCCAGACTCCAATCCTCACACAGTGTCACCACCATCTACCAACACAGCCCTGACTCCTCCTGGGTGTGATTGAAGAAGTTCAGAGAGACCTTGGGCGACACAGAGCAGAACAGCACAGAGGAGAGAACATGCCTGCTGTGACTCCGTGATTGATCTGTGACTGTGCTGCATGCATCTGCTGTGCAATGCTGCTGTGTGTGTGCTAGACTAGTAGGCCTGCTGGCTGCTGCACGGCAGGACTCTGTGAAGTAATAACAAGTAATATATTTAAAGGATTTGTACCACTTAATAACTGGTTGGGGGGAGAGGGAGTATGGGAGAGACACTGTGGAGTAGGACCTCCTTTCTGTCTAGACTGAAACTACATGGGGCAAATGTGCCCACAAACTGTGCCCCTCCATCTTGGATAGTTACATGTAGAATGCCCAAGCATGCTGTGTGCGCCCCTCTGTCTGGATATTTTGCTTGAATCATGTATGGTGTCCATACTGCATACATGATTCAAGCAAAACATCCAGATAGAGACGCACACACAGCATGCAGGGGTATTTCACATGTAAATATCCAAGATGGAGGGGTATTTAGGCTCACTGGGCATGTGACCCATGTAGTTTCAGCCCACTCCTCATATTTTATCCACAATTGTAAGGGGGAGTGACTGATCTATTTTGGTGCAGTTTAAAAAAAAATGCAGACCCAAAAATGGATCACAGATGCCTAGCAATAACATAAGACCCCGTTACACGTTACGAGATTGTGAACGATATCGCTCAAACGTCACGGGTTTGGATTCGTTGAAACAACATCGTTAGGGCGTCGTGTCGTGTAACTCCGAGATACGACTACGATAAATCGTTGGATCGTTGATCGCAGATTTGAGAACATGTTCTCAAATCAAACGATCCACAATCAGCCAACCTGCTGCATCGTTCTGTGTGACATCACGATAACAATGTCATTCACGACTTCACCCATTCACATCAGTGAACAAGTATCGTTCGCTGGGTTGTGTGAACGATAGCTGCTCGCAACATTGTTGGTGTGTCGTCCACGATATCTACACGTGTGAGAGTTCACCAACGATGTCAAAATGATATCCTAATGACTGCGCGCCCATGATATCCTTTCAACATTGCAGCTTGTAACGGTATCTATAGTCTAAGGCCTCGTGCACACGCTGAGTATTTGGTGTTTTTTACCTCAGTATTTGTAAGACCACGTGCACACGCTGATTATTTGATGTTTTTTTTACCTCAGTATTTGTAAGGCTACGAGCAAATGCTGAGTATTTGGTATGTTTTTACCTCAGTATCTGTAAAGGCCTCGTTACACGGGGAAACATCTCTGGCAACATCACCCGCAACTGTCAGAGCGTGCATGTTTTTTTTCCGCTGGCCAAGATCGCTGGTGAGCTGTCAGACGAGGAGACATCGCCGGCAACACAGCGGCGATGTTGAAAACAACTATCGCTGCCAGGGTTAAATTCAACCCTGGCAGCGATCCTTAACATTGGACTCAATGGGGGAAGTTGCTTGCAACATCGCTGTTGCGATGTCAGACAGGGCGATTCAGGCAGATCGCCTGAGCAACATCGCCAGGTTTCAGGACATTGTCCTGAAACTAGGCGATGTTGCTGAAGCAACTATCGCCGTTGATATCACCCTGTTACACGGGGCAACTCTCCAGCGATGTCGCTTCAAAATGGCAACGCCCCTGACTGTGATCTCGCAGCACATACCCTTCTGGTTATTGGACACACAAGTCTATGCCCCATAACTCCCCGATTGTGTGCCTTTGGCCCAACCAAACACACACTCACTGTTATGTCATGTTGTTCATATGTTGTGGTCCTCTAAGAAATGATGGATTGCTATGTTGACAAAAATCCTGTCAGTGTGGGGCTGTGCTTGTCGGCCCAAGTGTATGGTAAAGGAAATGTCCAAAAGTGCTGCGGAAAAAGCTTTATGACCCAGTTGTATGTCACAACAACATAGTTTGGCAACATTGAAAACCTGTGTGTGCTGCGTGCCAAGGACACCTTTATTCTTTCAACATATACATATAATACGTTGCTGCCATTGTGCAGATGATCTTGCAATCATCTTGTACCCCAGCTTAAAATATCAGCCACATGATGTCATGGGTACACAAAGGCCATTAGCAGACATTAGTTTATGTGTATGTCACTTCATACATGCCACAATAATGGTCTGTTTTTAACCAACAGATGCTGATGAGCAAACAGAGGCCTTCCCACCGGCTTCCCCTGCTGCATCAGCCTCCCCACCGGCCTCCCCTGCAGCATCAGCCTCCCAACCAGCCTCAACTGTTGCATTAGCCTCCCCTGCAGCATCCCAAGCCGGCTCAAGAGCGGCCTCCCCACTGGCCTCCCTGGCTGCATCCCAAGCTGGCTCAACACCAGCTTCACTACCGGCCTCCCCGGCTGCATCCCAAGCAGGTTCAACACCAGCCTCACCATCGGCCTCCCCGGCTGCATCCCAAGCAGGCTCAACACCGGCCTCATCCTCTGGCTTCCACTCTGTGATGGGTCAACACACCCCATCACCCACAGAGTCCCCCATTGAGCATGGTGGCTTGGATGTGTCTGGTACGTGTCCGAGGCCAAACAAAATTGCTAGGGATGTTTGTTTTTGGATCACCAATGTGTCAAATAATACATACATAACATCTATGTTGTCCTATTCTGTATGTGTAGGAACAACAGCTCAAGCCGTGGGGTGGTCCCTAAGCCACTCCCCCTCCCCGGAGAATGGTGGCTCTGATGTAGTGGGTAAGTTATGGTGTGTCCCACAAAAAATTCCTGCCAAACACATGTGGTAGGTTTTTGGAATGATGGCTTTCTTTCATCACTATAGGTGTTCCATCATTGAGGGACCTGATGCAGGCCCACCAAGAAGCCCACCAATAGCTGCGTGACGCCACGGCCCAGCTATAGGTGCTTGGTGCCATGATCCAGAGGGTCCTTGAGCACCAGGAAGCCCATGTGTCTGGCGGCCAACATTACTGATGTTGCGGGACTCAAAATGTGTCATGTTGGCATACCACAAATTTGTTTTTGTCATGTTGACAAGGGACACAATGTGTCCACGTTAAAGGGGATAAAATCCCTGTTTTAGGCTCAGGCCTTATACCTTTGCAAAAAAATTCCAAAAAAGGTTCAAATTGTTACGCCTTTAGGCACACAGAAAAAAAACATAAAGAGATGTTGTAAAATAAAAGTTGCAACAATCCCACAACATGTTGTGGTTGTGTTATTTACCAAAATGATGCGACATCATTGTAGCAAAGTATATGTTAACACCATGTAGCACCCAAAAAGGAGTAAACCGTCTGTCTGGGGTTCCCGAAACTGACATGTGTGGTGTGTATCCCTCAAAATACACACAGGACAAAGACAACACACTGCCTGCCTGCAGTCACACATACCCAATGGTCATTTTGGCTTTATGCCGCCTAATGACCAAACCTATGTGTACACCACAGATAACCAATGCACAAGCCCTAAATAATCTACTTTGCGCCGTGTTTGGGTTTCCAATTGCTGCACCCTTGTATTTTGCACTGAACATCTCCATGAACCTGTGAGTGCCACACATGAATTACAAATGTAAGATCATTCATATACCTCACCATGTAGTAATGTGTATGTGCGGTGAAAAGGTGTGACACATCTGTCTCTTGGCTTCAACACACCGTTAAATGGTGGAGAAGAATTGCCCATTAGTAGGTGGCCAATAACACGGAGTATTATGTTTTGCAAACATTTTATTTAAAAAACAAATCAAAAGTTTATACAAAAAAAGGCCCTCTCCCGAAATTCAACACGGGCAAAAAGAACCAGGCGCATCACAATTGTTGGTAGTGTCCCCAATACTGTTGGTATGCAGCTGCAGGATCTGACGTGGCTGCTTCATCCACATCCCTTGCAGGAAGTGGGTGTGGTTGATGCCGGGGGAAAGGGCTGCCAGCATTCCTCAGATGGGAAGGCAATGGCTAGCACTCAAGTTAGTGAGGTTAACGGTGCAAGTGAAAGGAACCAAAAGTTCCACAGTCAATGGTTATAGGAATCACTGCACACGTACAAGGGAAATAGTGCTTTTTCGTGAGAATTTTATTTATAGTGTTTGTTCATTGCGACAAGGTTATGACGTTTCAGCCCAGTATGGGCCTTGATCACATGGTCGCTTGATTTGGATGAAACCAAGATTCATCAGTACCTCAGGAGTAAGTCTAGGCACAAACATAGCCAGCGGCGGTGGCTGATGGGACACTGATGGCTGCTTGGGGGGCTGAGCCAAAATGGTCTGCGAGTTCAGTGTCCCATTCTCGACCGCCTCCAGGGCTAGGTAGATCACCTTCTCGAGGTCAGTACATTGTTGATGGTCCAGCCGGGGCACCCGTTTGCTAAGTAGCTTCCCAATCCCAGTGCAAGGGATCCTCTCCATGTTAAGCAGCACACTCTTAGCCCAATCGCCCAGCTGGGTATGGGGTGGCAATGGTCTCTGACACCTCACCCCCCTGACTGGGCCAAGGGTGCTGCACGGCGGCACTGGGATCAGGCTCCAAAATCTCCCCAGATGTATTTGGGGGTCGTTCGCCAATGGGTGCCCCCCCCCCAGGCTGGACCCGACATCTTGAGGGCCCTGTGAAATTAAAACAAAAAGTTACAACTTAATTTATCCATTGACATATCATCAGTGCATTAGTACCAAACAGCTATTTGTAGTGTTTGTGTGTGAAATTATGAGTTCAAGGTGTGCCCATTAGTGTGGCCTAAAGATATGGCTATGTGTAACATGACACAGTGATTACTCTACTCACCTAAGTAACCACCATGGGCATGCATATGTGTTCACAGCAGCACTAACTCTTGCCGAGGACAACAATCGGTGCAACAACACCTACACATACTGTGCACTGTGCCAAGCACCACACGCTGATATGTTTGTCAGGTTCAACACAACACAAGTGAATCCAACCACCATTGAAGACTGTGATGACTCAAAAAGACATTAAGAAGTACCTCTTGTGGTAGAGCCGGGTCTTGGGGAGTGGCAGAGGACGATTGTGCTAGGTCACTGCTGCACAGTGTAGTCAGAGGGAGATGCTGGTCCCGCAGGAAATGGAGGAGGTTAAAGTACCACAAGCGTGGCACATACACCTCCCCCGTTCCACTCCCAGACCGCGTTGACTTATCAACTTCATTAAGCTCCCTCTTATACACTGTGCGCAGGTTCCGGATCTTCTTAAGCGCAAACATCTTATCCACCCTCTCCCCAGGGTTGTGCTGCTGGGAGAGAGTGATGAGCTGGTCATACGCCACTCCCTTCACCTGAAGGTTCTTGTAATCAGGTGATGTGGTCCGCCACAAGCACTCTAGTTCCTGGTACTTGGCTATGAAGGTCCGGACAAACTCCTGGTTCTCAGCCATCTGAAAAATGAAATTTCAGACATGAACACACACACATGTATGTATCATGTTGTTTCAGCAAGCCAATCCTGGCCAAATGTGGTCCTGTGGCTACATCAATTGGCTACCACTAATTTAAAAATAATACAATACATTACCCAGGCAACAAAACACACATTAAGATAAATGTCACTACAGTACGTACATATGGCTGTAGGCTACAGGAGGAGTATCATGTGAACTTAGCCTTAATTTTCCAAAGCCGCACAGGCAATGGCCATTGTTGTAAGTATGATGTGTAATTTAACACAAACTGATCCATTATTTGGTTTCAGATACTTTACAATCACATGCCCTTTATACGTACATGTATCAATAGTCTGGCCCACAACATATATGATGTTAACTCTGGTACTGTACATTATGAGGAATATGCCATTCAGGGAATGCTATAGCAGCTATGAAGGCTACATGGCCCATTCGGACACATGCGTAGTATAACCTAACATCAACAACATTACCACATGGTAGAGGATTGAGTGCTAATCGCAGCCCATACAGAAAGAAGAGATGAAGACGATGCAGAGTCATCAATACATACAGTCAGCCCTGCAGTGCCAGAAGAGGAGACGCTGTTGTTCCACATTGTGCTTCCATGTGCAACAGACAAGATGTGCCACATCCATCTTTCAAAGGGCGCTCCACCAATGACATCGCAGAAGAGTCGCCCAATCGGCAACATCGGGTGTGGCAATGCCAAGGCAAGATGCAATTGGACGACGCAAGCGAGTTGTGATTGGTGGCTTCACACATAAAGATGGGGAATGGCTGAACAGTGTTGTGTTTGGTGCCCAGAGCCATTAAGTAAGTTATTTACAGCTATTTGGGGATATTCGTGCATCTTAACTGCGTGTTGTAAATATTCCTGCTCCTAGACTTTGCGCTAATGACCACCAGGAACTCCTGGCCCATTCGGCCACTGTTACCACTTCCTTTTAGGCTATAGGCTACAGATTCGGGACTGTGTGGGTGGTGGCAACATGCTGTTTTGTGCGTACTCAGTGAGCATCCATTTTGTGTCGGTAACCAGGTCTTGACAACAAGAGTGTGGGTAAGATAAAATATGGTCTATATCCAAATGGCAGGAAATGTTGGAGCAGCAGTTGCCCACACACATTGCATGCTAATTGATTCCAGGACATGTAGCCTTGGGGATTGTACATCTGTCATTTATATGAAGACACAATAATGAATCTGCAAGCATTACCCTCTTGTGATGTGTAATGTAGTTGACCCAATTCTTGCTTTACAAGCAATCCGGTTACCGGCTCCGACTCTGCAGCCTGCGTGAAAAATCATGTGGGCTGCAGTTTTCGGAGCGGTTCTAGCCTCAGCAATGCGGTAACCACATTACTCAGGATGTGTAATCCTGAGCAATGCGGTTACCGTATATACTTTGCTTGAAACACGTTGTGGCCTATACACGGATTTAACAAATAAAAGGTTTGAGAATCTGAAAGAAGTCCCTGGTTGCCTCTGGCCTTAGCACTCATATATCACCAATAATCAATTTTATTTTATTACATCTGCTTGCTGATGGCTGCTTGTCCACTCTTACCATAAGGGCTTATTTATACATCTGATTTTTATGTATGCGTGCTATTTGTGGTTTTCACAGATAGCACTGGCACCTGTGATAGTCTCTATGGCCATTGAAATGTGCGTGATTTTGGGAGACCAAGCTGTTAATGGAAAATCGCCTAATCATGACCTATTTTTATTTAGATTTTAGGATCAGAATTGACAATGCAAGTCTATGGGCCAGTAAAACAAAATCTGACCCCACTTGGATGTCAGAAAGGAGAAGATGGAACAACTTGGTCTGATTCTAAAAATCGGTCTGTTCTTATAGGTGTAAAAAACCAGATGTCTAACTGGCATATACTTCAAGGATGACGGCAATGCACATTTTGATATCTATGAAAACAGAGACTCCAAACTTATGAAGCAATCATGACATATGCTGTTGGTCCAATATTAAATGTATATTATGAAAATAAATACAACTTCTGATCTTTTTGACTCTATTCCAGTAACATAGTAACATAGTAACATAGTTTTTTTTAAGGTTGAAGGAAGACTTTAAGTCCATCTAGTTCAACCCATAGCCTAACATGTTGATCCAGAGGAAGGCAAAAAAAAAACCATGTGGCAACACTAAGCTCCATATTGGGGGAAAAAAATTCCTTCCTGACTCCAGATACGGCAATCAGACTAATTCCCTGGATCAACGCCCTATCAAAGAATCTAGTATATATAACCGGTAATATTATAGTTTTCAAGAAAGGCATCCAGGCCCTTCTTAAATGTTAGTAGTGACTCACTCATTACAACAGCATGTGACAGAGAGTTCCATAGTCTCACTGCTCTTACAGTAAAGAATCCGCGTCTGTGATTATGATTAAACCTTCTTTCCTCCAGATGTAGAGGATGCCCCCTTGTCCCAGTCTCAGGCCTAAGAGTAAAGAGATCATTAGAAAGGTCTCTGTACTGTCCCCTCATATATTTATACATTATTATAAGATCACCCCTAAGCCTTCGTTTTTCCAAGCTAAATAACCCCAAGTTTAATAACCTGTCTTGGTATTGCAGACCCCTTAGTCCTCTAATGACTTTTGTCGCTCTTCTCTGGACCCGCTCTAGTTCAGCTATGTCTTTCTTATACACCGGAGACCAGAATTGTACACAGTATTCTAAGTGTGGTCGCACTAGTGACTTGTATAGAGGTAAAATTATGTTCTCCTCATGAGCATCTATGCCTCTTTTAATGCATCCCATTATTTTATTTGCCTTTGCAGCAGCTGCCTGACACTGGCCACTAAATGTGAGTTTGTCATCTACCCATACACCCAGGTCTTTTTCAGTGACAGTTTTGCCCAGTGTTTTACAATAAAGCACATAATTATACCTTTTGTTTCCTCTGCCCAAGTGCATAACTTTACATTTATCCCCATTAAAGCGCATTTGCCATTTAGCAGCCCAAGCTTCTAGTTTACATAAATCCTCCTGTAATATAAGATTGTCCTCCTCTGTATTGATTACCCTGCAGAGTTTAGTGTCATCTGCAAATATTGAGATTCTACTCTGTATGCCCCCTACAAGGTCATTAATAAATATATTAAATAGAAGCGGGCCCAACACTGACCCCTGTGGTACCCCACTGTTAACTGTGACCCATTCTGAGTGTGTTCCATTAATAACCACCCTTTGTTTCCTATCACTAAGCCAGTTCTTAACCCACTTACACATATTTTCCCCTATCCCCATTGCCCTCATTTTATGTATCAACCTTTTGTGTGGCACCGTATCAAAAGCTTTTGAAAAGTCCATATACACCACATCCACTGCATTTCCTTGGTCCAGTCCAGAACTTACTTCTTCATAGAAGCTTATCAGATTAGTTTGACAGGAACGGTCCCTCGTAAAACCATGTTGATAATGGGTCATGAGGTTATTTTTCTTCAGATACTCCAGTATAGCATCTCTTAGAAAACCCTCAAGGATTTTACCCACAGTAGAGGTTAAGCTTACTGGCCTATAATTTCCAAGTTCAGTTTTTGTCCCCTTTTTGAATATTGGCACCACATTTGCTATACGCCAGTCCTGCGGTACAGACCCTGTTATTATGGAATCTTTAAATATTAAAAATAATGGTCTATCTATGACAGTACTTAATTCCTGCAGCACTCTGGGTGTATCCCATCCGGGCCCGGGGATTTGTCAATTTTAGTGATTTTTAGACGATGCCGTACTTCCTCTTGGGTTAAGCAGGTGACATTTAATTGAGACTTTTTGTTATCACTGATCATATTGTCTGTCATGGGATTTTCTTGTGTAAATACTGTTGAAAAAAAGTCATTTAGCATATTGGCTTTTTCCTCATCCTCATCCAGCATTTCACCCAGACTATTTTTAAAGGGGCCAACACCATCATTTTTTAGTTTCTTACTATTTATGTAGTTAAAAAATATTTTGGGATTCTTTTTACTTTCTCTGGCAATGAGTCTCTCTGTCTCAATCTTTGCTGCCTTGATTTGCTTTTTACAAATGTTATTTAATTTTCTGTATTTATTTAATGCTTCATCACTACCTACTTGCTTTAATTCCCTAAATGCTTTCTTTTTGTCACATATTGCACTTCTTACCACTTTATTTAGCCATAGTGGTTTCCTCCTATTTCTAGCATGCTTATTCCCATAGGGTATATATTGTGCACAGGTCCTATTCAGGATGCTAATAAACATCTCCCATTTGTGTTGTGTACTTTTATGTCTCAGGACATCGTCCCAGTTTATTGCACTAAGATCATCTCTCAACCGTTGGAAATTTGCCTTCCTGAAGTTTAGTGTCCTTGTAGCCCCTCTACTACACGTCTTAGTAAAGGATACTTGAAAGCTTATTAAGTTATGATCACTATTACCCAAGTGACCTCCAACCCGTATATTTGATATGCGGTCCGGCCTGTTGGTTAATATTAGGTCCAGCAGTGCCCCCCTTCTTGTTGGGTCCTGAACCAGTTGTGAAAGGTAATTGTCTCTCATAGTTTTCAAAAACTTATTACCTTTGCTGGAACTGCAGGTTTCTGATCCCCAATGCATTTCAGGGTAGTTGACGTCCCCCATAATAATGACTTCTCCCTGAGTCGCTGCTTCATCTATTTGCTTTATGAGGATATTCTCCTCCACTTCCATTATTGTTGGGGACTTATAACAAACCCCTATCAGTAATTTATTATTTTTTCCCCCTCCCCTTATCTCCACCCACAGGGACTCTACATTTCCATTAGATTCACCTATATTATCACGCAGGATGGGTTTTAAGGATGATTTTACGTATAAACATACACCTCCTCCTCGCCTATTTGTACGGTCATTTCTGAACAGACAATAGCCTGTAAATTAACAGCCCAGTCATGGCTCTCGTCCAGCCAAGTCTCCGAAATCCCCACCATGTCATAATTATTTTCCAACAAAATCAATTCTAATTCCTCCATTTTGTTGGTGAGGCTTCTGGCATTAGTGAACATGCACTTTATGCATCTCTCTTTACCTCTATTCCTTCCTACTAGATTGACTGTTCTAACCCCACCCCCCATGCCACCCCCAATTTTATTACTTGTGCCCAGGTTACTGTTTACACTATCTTCCCCTCCTATACAATGAATACCCTCCCCCCCAATCCCTAGTTTAAACACTCCTCCAACCTTCTAGCCATTTTCTCCCCCAGCACAGCTGCACCCTCCCCATTGAGGTGCAGCCCGTCCCTAGCATAGAACCTGTAGCCAATAGAGAAGTCGGCCCAGTTCTCCAGGAACCCAAACCCCTCCTTCCTACACCAATTCCTGAGCCACTTATTTATCTCCCTAATCTCCCTTTGCCTCTCTGGTGTGGCACGTGGTACAGGCAGTATTTCAGAGAATACTACCTTGGAGGTCCTTGCCTTAAGCTTGCAGCCTAATTCCCTGAAATCATCTTTAAGGACCTTCCACTTACCTCTAACTTTGTCATTTGTGCCAATGTGCACCATGACCACTGGGTCCTCACCAGCCCCACCCAGTAATCTGTCAACCCGATCAGCGATGTGCCGGACTCGAGCGCCCGGTAGGCAGCACACTGTTCGACGATCCCTGTCTTTGTGACAGATTGCCCTATCTATTCCCCTAATAATTGAGTCCCCCACTACCAGCACCTGTCTGGCCTGCCCTACTCTCCTGTTTTCCCCCTTACTGGAGCAGCCACTCCTCTGGCTTTCAGAGGTCATGCCCTGCTGCAGGAGTGCTGTACCTGAACTCACCCCCCCCTCATCTGCCAACATAGCAAATTTATTGGGGTGTGCCAGATCAGGGCTAGCCTCCCTAGCACCCTTCCTTCTACCCCGCCTTCTAACTGTCACCCAGCTAGTTACCTCACGGTCCTGCAGCTCCATACTACCATCCTCCCCCACATCTATCCCATTGAGCAGCTGTTCAGTGAGCAGCAGACTCCTTTCCATATTGTCTATGGATCTCAGCATTGTCAGTTGTTCATTTAGATCCAGTATCTGGGCTTCCAAATGCACAACGTACTCACATCTCACACAGCAGTATGCACCCTCGACCGGCTGGTCAAGGAATGCATACATGTGGCAAGATGTACACTGGATGGCATTGCCAATCATGGAGCTCATTTCCTAATGGGGATTGCACTAGACAGAAATGATAAGTAAAAAAATGCAAAGTATTAATAAAATACAACCAACAATTCAGTAATTCCTCCCTTCCAAACTCCCTGAATCCAAAGTCACTGAATCACAAGACACACACTTACTTCTGTCGCACTTGGTCTGTCACACGGAGCTCGCGGTCACACTCGCTAGAAAATCAGATATAAAGAGGTTTTTTTTTTGTTTTTTTTTTTCCCTTAGCAGAAAATCAGCCTATAGCTCAGTGTACTTCCAAGGGCAGTATCAAATCACACAGAGAAAAAGTTGTCATATGATTATTACAGAATTAATTGTACATGAATGGTTAAATGTTGCTTGAATATTTAGTTCCAGCCTTGAGCGTCATCTTTGGTGAAGTCAAACTCTTTTTATGGTAAAGCAAGTTAGGAAATTGTTTCATGCTCAAGCTTGCAATAGCGGTCTTCAATAAAATATATTGCTGCAAAAATTACTGAGGAGATTACACTGAATTCAACTTTTATGATTGAAACATACTTTTATAAAAGCATAAATTAACTGAAACCCTCCAATTATAAGCCACATATGGCGGAAAACAACAAGCATTGCAAACCACATATAGAGGCGAACTACCACCCATGCAAACCACACATTGAAGAGAACACTGTACCACCCACTGCAAGCCACATTACAATGAAATAACTGCCATGACAATTAAATAACTATTTATTGAAAAGCAAAGGGAACTATGTCCCACACATACTTCAAACCACATATTACAGGAAAATACTGTAAATTGCTAACCGCATATATCAGAGGCATGTTAGCGTTGCGGGCCACAAATTGCAGAGAAATATCTCAGTTATAAGCTAAATGTTATGTAAGATAATGATAGACTCATTACAAAGGAATAGCCAACGACTGGTCAAAAACACCAAACTGACAACCACCTGGCGACAGCAGCCTGGTAAATAAACATTTTCTATTTGTTATTTTTATGTAGAACATGAAACTGGAACTAATTAACCCCTTGTAACTGGCATCTACTTGCAGTACAAGTACTTTATTCACATGACACAATATGTCATGCCACAATGAATTCCTAGTATTTTGTAATCCAAATTCATACTCACTTTGTGTCTTGATGTACAATTGTATAGACCTACAGAGGCATTCTACCATGCATAGGGTTTGTGTGCGTTTTTCTCCAAGCACACTGCTTTCCTCCCACACTCCAAAGATAATACTGCTAGGGAATTTAGATTGGGGACAGTTACTTATTTGAAGTCTTTAAATGGAATATATCGCAAGTTTTTACAATGTAATTTGAGGGTACCTTGGTAGGGACACTGATTTCAGAGATGTGTCACTTATTAGGCTGTGTGCTGTTGTTCCAATGCAATGAATGTTTTATCAGCAGGAGATTATCACTGCCGTACTAACTGCCCACATGCCTGGTCCAACTATGCTCCCAACACTGATAAGTAGCTTACAGTCGACATACAATGTACACAGAAAACTGTCGTGCAGGTGGGGTTAGATATCTGAAGGGAAGTTGGGCTCCAAATCGTAGTTGCGCTGTCACACAGCACATCCTGCCAGATCGCATAGCCAATATTGCACGGTTGAAGAGCATGTACAATCCCAAAACGATATCGTAGTTGCATTGTTTTTGTGTCGCATTGCCCTTTTACACGACACAGCTCACCAACGATAACAACTGCAATGGCCAGACCACGTGACTTTTTATTGTAGTTGCGTTGCGATATTGCGACGTGTAAGGCGGCCTTAAGGGTCACACCACTGACTTCAGTGTCTCTTTTTTTACCAAAAAAAAATCTGATCAGACTTTAGATACATTCCAAATTTCAGTTCCTTTATTTTGCACGCATGTTAACCCTTTGGATCCCGCTGTCAATCACTGACAGCGGGATCCAAAGGTGCCATGGCGGGGAACGCGCTGTTCCCCACCTGCACCGGAGATCCCGCGATAATATCACAGGATCTCCGGCACTCACGTGACAGACAGCCGGGGTCCTGGCTAGATCCCGGAAGCTGTCACGGAGCACTTCCGGTAAGAGGTTGGCAAGCATATTTCTGACAGATATCTGTCAGAAGCGATCGGACTGTGGGGCAGGGTGCCTCTCTGTGAAGCAGTGTAAAAATAAGATTGAATTAAAAAATTAAGTTTTTATAAACATGTAAAAAAACATAAAAATTCAAATCACTCCTCTTTTCTCCTATACACAACAAAAGTATTAAAAAAATAAAGAAATACACGTTAGGTATTGACGCGTTCAGAAACACCAGATCTATCAAGATATAAAATCAATTAATGAGAGCCTTAAACTGTGTTACGGGAAAAAAGGTCCAAATGCCAAAATTACTTTTTTTTATTTGCCGCAACATTGCAATAAAATGTAATAACTGGCAATAAAAACAGTACATCCACCGAAAAATGGTATCATTAGAAACTTCAGCTCAAGCCACAAAAAATAAGCCATCACACAGCCCCAGATCCCAAAAAATGAAGATGCTACAGGTAATAGAACATGGCGTAAAAAGTGTGATTTTTTTTTTTTCTGTTTTGTTCTGTTTTCAAACTTCTGAATTTTTTTTCACCACTTAGCTACCAGTAAAAGTATAGATGTTTGGTATCTACGAACCCGTACCGACCTGAGGCATTACATCGTCATGTCGGTTTTACTATATAGTGAACATGGTGACTAAAAAACCCAAAAAACAAATGTGTAATTGCACTTTTTTTGCTATTTCACTGCACTTGGAATTTTTGGGAAATTTCCCTATACACTATATGGTAAAGTAAATGATTGTATCTCAAAGTACAACTTGTCCCGCAAAAAACAAACATAATATGTCTATATTGATGGAAAAATAAAAACGTTATGGCTCTTGGTAGCAGGCGAACAAAAAACAAAAATGAAAAAACAAAAATTCCAGGCTCATTAAGGGGTTAAACTCTTCACATTTGTGCTTTTTTTAACAGAAATTCAAAAATAATAGCAGAACTGGACTTTTGAATGCCAGACCTTGATATTGACACTAAGGTCAGACAAATATGTATTTTTTTATCAGGCCGGTTATGCAAATCAAACTCTGATTAGAGTATAATCATAAAGTGATTTTTTTCAGCTGGGATGAAGATGGAAAAGAAATGTCTCTTTCATTCTCTCAGTCCGTGAAAATCAGACGGCACTCAGATGACAATTTTATTTTCATTTCAAAAATCAAAGAAACACTTGAACAAACTTTGTAATATTTCTTGTCAGAGAAATATTCTTCATTTTCCTCCCGGACTGATCTTTTATTCTCAATTCAAGACTTATGGCCACTTTACACGTCCCGATATCGGCGTCCAACTCTGACCAAAAATCACGTGATTCGTGCGTTGTTCCCGATATCGTTCATGCGTTGTATGGTATAAATGTCCAATACGATGCACGAACGATGCCAAAACGATATCGGGGATCAAATGAGCATGCTTTTCAACGGCCCGGTATTGGATGGGCGTTGTGGCAGGATCGTGCTGTGTAAAAGCCCAACTACGATGTGGAGTACAACTTCCCCTATCCTGTCCCATGTTAAGTTGTCGGTCCTGGGTTGGCCGTACAAGGGGGCGTACACATCGTAGTAGCATTGCCTGCCGATATCGCGCTGTGTAAATCTCCGATGCGATCTTGGAAATCTGCCCAGAAAAAGCGCGCTCCCGCGGCGTCGGATTCAATATCGGACCGACGTTGGGACGTGTCAAGTGGCCATAAAACATGTATTCAATGAAAACCAGTTTTCTCATGGCTGAGATAGGAGATGTCTGTAAAAGCACAGTTACACACACAGGTAATTATGTACACGGCCACAAAATGGAACAATGTGTCCATGATTTCACTGCAACCAGAGATCTGTGACCAATATCTGCCCAATTATCTGTGTGTGTAACTGGGCCTTCTGTGCTTTGAAAGCTGTATACAGAAGGAAAGAGAGTGAGAGGAGACACAAATGCATACATTGTGGTGCAAATTCTCCTAAAACAATATTTGAAGTTCTCCATAGAATGTAATGCGCACTAACTATCATTTGGTGCTGATAACATTTTACCTCTTATAAGGCTTTAATCACACTGGTCCCAAGACATGTGAGATACTTGTGTGAGTCTCGCATGCCTCATTCAACACAGCTGTTGACTCTCTGTAAAAGAAATACATGCAGCTGCACGCTTCTCTCCAGAGAGCCAGTGGCCGTGTTGGGTGAGGCATACGAGACTCATATGAGTATCTCGCATGTCTTGGGCCGAGTGTGAATCAAGCTGAAGACAGATTTTACCCATAAAGCGAAAATTAAGAATGAATAATCAATCCAGGAGGAGGAAGACACAATTTTTTCAAAGGCCGGTTTCACACCACGTATTTTGTGGTCCAGGTTCTTTCCGGTGTTTTGCAGGAAACACCGGAAAGAACCTGACTGCCCCGGACAAACAGCTCCGGCTCCGGTCCTGTTTTCTGCTGGAATCGGAATATCGCAGCTGCAGCTGCTGAATTTCAAGACCACGGCTAGCGGGGAGCTAGCTGTGGTCCTAAAATCTCTGCAGGGGACAGCTCCAGGTGCTGAAGTGTAGCAGCTCACTGCTAAACTTCAGCAGCCGGCGTCCGGGAGCCGCATCGGATTTTATGTCAGATCAGGTGCGATCCAGCACCATAGACTCCCATGATGGGGGCGCCAGATTCAATTTGTGACTATTTGTGCACTGGACACAATCGCTGCAAGGACGTTTTTGTGTCTGGGAGAAAAATCTGAATTCTCCCGGATCCTCCCAGACAGATGGAAACCAGATGGCAAATTACTGCTGTCCAGCTCCATCCGGTGGCTGAAATCTGATCAGGGGCTGTCCGGTTCACACCGGACAACCCCAGACCAGATAAACCGTGGTGTGAAACCGGCCTAAGGCTACTTTCACATCTGCGTTTGGTTTCAGTTCAGGCATTTCAGGCAAACCTCAACTTCAGGTTTTGTTTTTTACTTTCACATCTGGTTTTTTTAATCTGGTGGAATTCTGCCATTTTTGAAAAAAACTGATGTGGCAAGATTGCGTTCTGTGCAATGCATTGTTAATGAAGTTCTGAACGTGTATGGCAACTTGTGTTTTCATTGGGATCTGGAAAATCTGGCAACTCCAGCACCGGACAAAAATTGCTGCAAACTGCGGTTTTAAGACAAGCTGAAAGTGCCAGATTTGCTGTATTCTGATGAGAACGCAAGTCACCGAAACTCCATTAACAATGCATTGCACAGATCGCAATATTGCCGCATCTGTTCTCTTCAAAAAAGGCAGAATTCCACCGGATTTGAAAAAAAAAAAAACGCTGATGTGAAAGTACCCTAATATTTTATATTTCAAAGTTTTTGAAATCATGGACACATTGTTCTATTTTGTTGCCGTGTACAAATGTAACAATTTGTCCATGATTTCACTGCAAACAGCAAATTGCCAGTGAAATTGCATGCAATATTGCGTAAAGGTACCCTCATGGACACAGTTCTTTCTGCAAACTCCCACTATATAGCATAATACAAATAAGAATGGAAAGTAGTAGGTATACAAACATTTTTTGGATCAGGCATTGTACATTTTCACCTACTAATATATAACAGATGCATCGTTCAGTCATTTATTATCCAGCCTAAAGAACATTTTGAACAGAAAATATTAAATGCAATAAATTAAAGCTGACTAAATTAATTACTTTTATTTGTAATGTTATGATTACCTTGCTTTTGTTAATTAAGGATTATTAAAGATGTTATAAAACTAGCCTCAGACTAGATTACTTGTTGAAGTTTTTTCGGTAATTTGTCAAATCTTCTGCCAAAGAATAATTTTTTTGGCAACTAGGACGCACATTAATTATCCCTGAAAAATAGCATAAAAGACACATTAGTTCAGTTCCTGTACTCTCCCTGACAAATGTCTGCTTATTTCCGTAAGCACAGAATGTATAGACACATACAAGATTTACGATATGAAGATGGAATTGCCGGTCATGATGACATCATCATGTCTGGAAGGATGTCCTACATAAGTTGCTTGGACTTAAAGGGACACTGTCACCAGGTTTTTGTCAACCCATCTGACATCAGCATAATGTAGAAATAGAGAACCTGATTCCAGCTATTTGTCACTTAGTGACTGCTTGCTATAATTTTAATATAATTACTATTTTCCCTGCTTCATATTTAGCAGTACATAAATGTGCTGGACTATCTGTATAGTCCGATAATGTTAATCTCCAACTGATTAAATAGTGATTTTATAAAAGCTACACTGAGCAGCACACTAAGTGACATATCGCTGGAATCAGGGTCTCTGTCTCTATATTATGCTGCTGTCAGATGAGATGGTGAAAACCTGGTGACAATGTCCCTTTAATAGCTTGATACCTGTTCTTCATTGTTATCTTGAATGTTATAGTGAAATATAACAGATCATCAATTGCCTTTAATCCGGCCTACAGGGCGACCTGCGACGTTTCAGCCACCAAGTGGCTTTTGTCTAGCAACTAGTCTCAGCCCTCTTGCCTCATTTTAAAACCCACACCATTTACATAATAAATGTACTTCAATTACACCCATTATACAATCTACACATTATACATTCAATATGTGAACCTTCTGATACCTAACAACCAACCATATAGTAGTGATCCATGTTATTGTACAACTTTATCATTATACAGTGCATCTAAGTTGCTTATTACAATGGTATCTCTTGCTTAACCTTAATTGGTTGATTCCTCCTCCCAGGTGGTGTGATGACAGTCTCCATTGCGGCCTCTTATGATTATTAATGCCTCTGACATGTTTACACCATGCTCCACGCCGTCCGGGGCCGTCGCGCCGGAAATGACATCATTCTACTTGCGCCCCGCTTCCCTGTTACTATGGAGCACAGGAAGCGCTGCGGGCGCCATCTTACTACAGTCCGCGCATGCGCAGTGTGTCACAACGCGATCTTACAGCCTCCGGACTTTCTGATAGCTGCTGCTCAATTTTGCACCCATAACAATGGCGCCAGACCTCTAATAATTACTATAAGTCAATGAGACAATATCTATATTGTATGGTTGGTTGTTAGGTATCAGAAGGTTCACATATTGAATGTATAATGTGTAGATTGTATAATGGGTGTAATTGAAGTACATTTATTATGTAAATGGTGTGGGTTTTAAAATGAGGCAAGAGGGCTGAGACTAGTTGCTAGACAAAAGCCACTTTGTGGCTGAAACGTCGCAGGTCGTCCTGTAGGCCGGATTAAAGGCAATTGATGATCTGATTTGGAGTGCTGCTGTCGTTTTTCGTGTGATATATTCAGCAAGGATTGGATTGCTTGACAGATCTGCACCCAGTTTTGGTGCTGCTCAAAGTTTTCTATTAATATATTTCCATTTTTGAGATTTTGCACCAGTTTACCACTGAAATGGAGCCAGGAGCGATGCATTATTCCCCAGATGATGAGGAACGGATCCTTAAGGGCGCAGACCAGGACACAGCATTTTTGAGTGCCCCTTCTGTGATAAACATAAAATGCAAGTATGAGAATGACACAAAAAGACTTGTTTCCCTTGAGCTGCATGTGGCCACGTTAGGCCAATACTATCGATCAAAAAGGATCCCTAGGGGTTTAAGGTCTGGTGTGAGACCAACGTTGTTTATGGGGAACTCTATATATTGCGAAAAGTTTGCCGCTATGTCTGATCGATATTCTCTAGACACCATATTATTAAATATGGAATTTCTACAAGAAGGGATTACACGTTTGCAATCAGATATAAAAGAGACTGTGTTATCTTTAAAAGCAATTTTGAGCGAGGAAGAGTGTAAAAAGTTTATGGAGACTGTCTCTAGTAAGGTGGAAAAATTAAAGAAGGATTTAGAGGAAACAAAATGAGTGAAATGGCTAAGAGACATGGAGGACTACAAGTCTGGGAATGTGTATAATTGGCAGAAGGAACCACAACCGGGGTGGAAAAAGAAAGGTGGTGTTTGGCCTCTACGAATTAAAAGGAGTGATTTGGGATTATATGTAAAATCTACTGACTTTGTTCCATTTAGATCAAGTCGACGACGAAGGGGAGGACGGCATCACCGGCGCAACAAAAAAGAAGAACAGAGACAGGAGACAGCCGGGGAGGCCCAACAAGAAAAAAGAGGGTCTCTAATAATGAATTTATCGGGTAAAGAATTGAATGATGCCCAATTAAAAGTATTAGAAAATGGTTTAAATTTTTGTCCCACCAGCCATGTAGAATGGTTCAATGTAGAAGTGGAATTGTATATGTTTTTTAGGTTAATTAGGTTAAAACATTGGTTTTCAAAAAGGAAGGTTTCGCCTAAGGTTAAATTGAGTGAATTTTGTCTGAACGACTTTAAATTGCATAAAAAAAGTGAGTTTGATCCTGATGAGAACGTGTCGGCTATTGATGCATTTATAGCAGCAGTGAAAAGGGATGTAAAGGAGTTAGAGAATAAGGGTACTTACCTATATAAAAAACCTAATATGACTAAGGAAGAGCATTTAGCTATAACTGAGTTGGCAAATAATGAGGATCTCATTATAAGACAGGCGGACAAAGGAGGGGCGGTACTCGTACAGAATAGACAAATGTATTTAGAGGAGGTGTTTTATCAGTTAAATGACCAGAAGGTTTATAAGAAACTTGAGAGGGATCCGAAGCATGATATACAAGGCATTATATCTAAAATCTTGGGAAAGGCAGAATTAGAGGGTGTTATTGACAGTGATATGGCGGATTATTTGTATATGGAACATCCAGTGACCCCGGTGTTATATACTATCCCAAAAGTGCACAAATCAAGTGAGCAACCCCGGGTAGGCTCATTGTAGCGGGTATTAATTCGGTATTTAATAACATGGGGATTTTTTTGGACAGGGTTTTATTACCCATAGCCACATCAGCAGCATCCTATATTCAGGACACAAATAGTTTTCTAGAAAAAGTAAAAGAGGTAGAAGTGAATAGGGGTTGCATTCTGGTATCATTTAACGTCACATCCCTTTATACCTCCATTGACCATGATAGGGGTCTACTGGCTGTAGCCTCTAAATTAGATAGTACATCTTACACACCTGAAGCTAAACAGTTCATTTTAGATTTGTTGGAAGTAGTCCTTAGATATAACTATTTTTTATTTGGTGACACATTCTATCTCCAGTTGTCTGGTACCGCTATGGGTGCAAAAATGGGATGTTCCTACGCAAATACCATGATGTCGGTACTAGAAGAAAAATTAATCTATCCCTCGAGCCATTTTTGTAAAGTGTCAAAATGGTGGAGGTATATAGATGATACATTTGTGATATGGGAGGGCACGTTGGATGAATTGGAGGTTTTCCATATTTTCTTAAATACTATTGATGAGTCAATTAAATTCACAAAAGTGGTTTCAGACAAAGAAATTCAGTTTTTAGATGTATTGGTAAAATTAGAAAATGGAAGGCTAAAAACTACATTATATACGAAACCTAGTGACCGAAATAAGTTATTGCATTATTGCAGCCACCACCTGGAACCATTCAAAAAGACTATCCCATTCTGACAGTATAAACGGGTCAATAGGATAGTAAGTGATGAGTATGAGTTGGCGGAAAAATTTGAAATCCTTACTAATAAGTTTATTCAAAGAGGCTACCCAAAGAAGCTATTACAAAATAGTTTGGAACGTATGAAAATCAATAAGGATAAAGTTGCACCAATGGGTAAAATACCGGCGAGAATCCCCTTAGTAATGAAATATGACGAAGAATCTAGGGACATTTCTAATATTGTTCTCAAACACTGGCCAATGTTGGGAAACTGTTGGCCGGATGTAGAGGAGTTTAAATCAAAACCTTTGATTTCATTTCAGAGAGGAAAAAATTTGAAAGACAAATTATCTAGATCGGATTTTGGCCCACTAAAAATGTCCAGACAAGCCACATTAACGCGGGGAGTAAGAGTAGGGTGTTTTCCCTACGTATCCTGCGTGAATTGCTCGCATATGGTGAGGGGCACTGAATTCACTCACCCACAGACGGGAGAGGTTTTCAAAATACGCCACTTCGCTACGTGTACGACGGACCATGTTTTTTACTTATTGGAATGTCCATGCAAGTTGTGGTACGTGGGTGAAACCACACTTGAATGTAAAACTAGAATTGGACAGCATAGAGGCACAATACGCCATAAGAGGAAAGATCTACCAGTACCAAAACATTTTTTGGATATGAAACATGCAGAGAAGGACCTAAAATGTAGAATTATCGATGTGGTACCCCCATTAAGGAGAGGGGGAGATAGGGATAAGTTACTACATGTAAAGGAATTACAGTGGATAAGGCGGCTAAATACGTTAAAACCAAATGGGTTGAACGTTGATTATAGGCTGGCAGTCGCTATGTGATCTGTTCCATATTCATTAGGAGGATAATGCTGTAAAAACACTAGTCACTGTTTGTACACTTACACTGTTTAATAACCTGTTTGGTTTCTTCCAGCACCTGCACTTTGGTTGAAAATCCTCAGGAATCCCATTGGAGGGTGATAGACGTACCAAGCGGTCATATATGAGAGGTGCCCCTGTCTTGTAATTACAACCAAAAAAGTTTTTTGCTCTATGTATAATGGTGGTCGTCTGAATGTATAAGCAACCATGCTGATGGAATAGATTTATTTTCATTAAATTTGGCATAAGTGAGTATATATTTGTGGCGTATATGTATTAGGTGCATAGGGGCAGGTTGCCAGGGAGAGAATGGATGTGATGTGTGGTTCCCGTGGACCCCAAATGGCCAGGAGGTGGAGTTTGTTAACCCCCTCGTTCCGTATTACATACGGTGCATATATATTGGGCCTAGAGGTAAGGGGACTTATGAAGGTATGAATGCCCTGGCACCCCCTGAATATGCATAAGTTAGGTAGGGTCCGTACAAGTATTGTTTACAGACTTAAGTAAATACATTATACACATTATAGATATTGTCTCATTGACTTATAGTAATTATTAGAGGTCTGGCGCCATTGTTATGGGTGCAAAATTGAGCAGCAGCTATCAGAAAGTCCGGAGGCTGTAAGATCGCGTTGTGACACACTGCACATGCGCGGACTGTAGTAAGATGGCGCCCGCAGCGCTTCCTGTGCTCCATAGTAACAGGGAAGCGGGGCGCAAGTAGAATGATGTAATTTCCGGCGCGACGGCCCCGGACGGCGTGGAGCATGGTGTAAACATGTCAGAGGCATTAATAATCATAAGAGGCCGCAATGGAGTCTGTCATCACACCACCTGGGAGGAGGAATCAACCAATTAAGGTTAAGCAAGAGATACCATTGTAATAAGCAACTTAGATGCACTGTATAAAGTTGTACAATAACATGGATCACTACTATATGGTTGGTTGTTAGGTATCAGAAGGTTCACATATTGAATGTATAATGTGTAGATTGTATAATGGGTGTAATTGAAGTACATTTATTATGTAAATGGTGTGGGTTTTAAAATGAGGCAAGAGGGCTGAGACTAGTTGCTAGACAAAAGCCACTTGGTGGCTGAAACGTCGCAGGTCGCACTGTAGGCCGGATTAAAGGCAATTGATTATCTGATTTGGAGTGCTGCTGTCGTTTTTCGTGTGATATATTCAGCAAGGATTGGATTGCTTGACAGATCTGCACCCAGTTTTGGTGCTGCTCAAAGTTTTTCTATTAATATAGTGAAATATATGTTTAGCTATATATAACTTTTTTCTTCTTTTTCCTGTAGTAGCTAATGGTAAAAAATTGTGCCGGCAGTAAGTGCAGCTTGACACTTGTCTTCCAATCATTTTTATTAGGATTTTCAAGGGGTTTAACAAAAGAGAAATGTTAAAACAACAACACACAAATAAACAAACCATATAAATAAAAGTAGGGAGGAAGGAGAGGAAAGGAAAAGTTTCATAGGGTGAAAGATATGGGAGAATTTACCCTTTTAAAGAAAAGGGAGGGAATGACAAGCATAATGCTAAACATACGGTAGTTACATTAAGATCTGTTAATAGATACGGTATATGCATACTTACAGTACAATACAGACAACACTAATATTACTTATTGAAGTGTCACTGATCATCCATGCAAGTATAGTATAGTCTAGATTGTCCAACTAGAAAAATGTAGCTTGTTCTATAGACCAGATGTGAATAATTGTATCAGAGTTTCGTTTGACCCATATTAATCCATACAAGTTGCTTAGGCTTTGTTGTTTAGTTCAAATTAGTCTAGTCGTGAGTGACTGGGTCCCAACCATTGCTTAGATCTTCTAAACCTGTAAAGGAATAAAGGTGAAAAAAGAAACATGCTAACATACACATTATAAATTATTGTTTGTATCTTGTATTATGCTTGCCAGGGTCAGGAACCTGTCCTAGAACTCCGGTTAGGGTGGGGAGGGGGGGGCGGAAAGTTTGGTTCAAGTTTCCATTAGTAAAAAGCGGACCTCTACCACCATAACATCCTATAGAGAGGAGAATCAACTGCTTAGATGATATTGTAATCTGTATTTCTAAAATGTTGTAATTCCAATTGTAATCCTGGGTTGGATCCGAAGAAGGATGAAAGGAAGCAAAAGTCTGCTTCGAGCTTGACACTTGTAAACTGTTCTGCCATCTATTCTGAAAAAGACGTCAATGTTAAAATGGGCTGTCTGGGACTTTAACATTGAGTCTAACTTTGTTATGCTCCTCCAATCATTCCTGAGTAATTTTTGCAGTGTTTCAAGGCATTTTTTCATACTGTAAGAGTTCACTGCTATTTGGTAACAATGTTGTCTTAAAGAATCAGCTCAAAAATAGCATCTTTTTTCCTAACTCCCAAATTTATCTTTATAATCTAAGCTTTTTTCTAGTATATTTCCTAAATTAATTCCCTACGGTTTCCTCTCTACACTATATATCAGCTGTTGTTTTGGCTTTTTTTCTATTTCCTTCTTGATGATATCCCGCGTGAGTATCCTAGTGCATCCTGGGATCTAGGTTCCAGGCACTTCCTCAGCTCCTCCCTGAAACAAAACATCCCTCTGATGTTGACTTCAGGGGCAGGGCTGTCAATTACATCACAAGGGGTCTCCCGCCCCTCCTCACTTCTTCCCCCCTCATAACAGTACACTGTGTCAAATCCGCTCTTCTCACCCTCTCCTCTGCACTGTGCTGAATGCTTACATTTCAGTGCTCTGATCACACAGGGAGAGGACAAGGCACATAAGTGCACTGAAATGTCAGTATAGCAGGTGTGGTACATAGTAGCAGTGCCGGAGGACCAAAGCACCGCTCACAAGTCATAAGTTGATAGACAACTGACGTCACTTGTGGGCAGTACTTGTCATCCTGCACTTCCTGGTCTCTGGTATCACTGATCATTGCACAAATCGCACAGGGGTACAGATGAGCAGCACACTGCAGGAAGAGGGAAGGAAGCACGGGGCTGATACAGCATACTGTGGGGAGAGAGGGTGAAGAGGGGCTGGGGACACTTGCAAAATAATTGACAGCCCCACCCCCATCTCTGGGAGAGACCAAGGAAATACCATAGTTCCAGCAAAGAGCCTTAAGGTACCATCCCACGCCACAATCTCGGCTGGTGATGTGTGGCGATCTAACGTGCGCGCTCATGTTTTTCATGGTTGCCTTAGATCGCCGATGGCGGCTTCACACGCTGCAATTTCGCCCTGAACCTAAGGCGATGTGTCGCTCCAGAAATCGCCTCACCTACAGCGGAAGCAATCTTGCCTGATTCCATCGCCGCTTCACACGGCGCAAGTTCAAAGGCAATGTGGGCGTACATGTTCAGTGCGGCGAGGAGATAGGCGTGCCACAGTGGTTTATACTGCAACCCCATACACGCTCATTGGACAACGCAACAGCGTTACGATTGGTCAGCCTGTTCTAGAAGGCTGGCTAATACATGACGCCATTGCCATTGTGTGGTGCTGAACAGACAGCTCTTCAAATATGGCGCGGTGTCAAGTGACAGCCAATGGGAACACAGTAGCCCACACCAATCATCTCAGACGGGGCGCAGACTACAGCACGCTGAGGCACGCCTACGGGAAATCATAGGCAACGCTCTTTCCATCACTATCGCCCTCTCACACGCCACAACACGGAACTATTGCCTTAACGATTGCGGCTGATTACTGAGCACTGTTCAGGAATTAGGCAACGGCTGAGGGGCGATTTATCACTGCAAAATTGCCCAACACACCGCAACCGTGAGGTAATTGCTCCGGGGCGACATATCGCCTTTCAGATTTTCAGGCAACATTGCGGCGTGGGACGGTACCTTTAAGGTTGTAGTCACTGCTGCAGCTTCAGGACAAAAAGGTCGATCACTGTCGCATTACATTTGGTGCTTACTCCTGCCAGATAGGGTCAGAGGCCTAGATTGCAGAACATGCAGTAGCATACTTTGAGGCCCTCACATCTCTTGTTAGTAGTTGCTGTCTCTCAGAGAACTTCACCCGGCCACACCGATATTCTGCTGCTTCGAATACAACATATTCACCCACTAACTATAGCCTGTTAGTATAACTTGACCTGCATGTTTGTTCTTGACTGTAGCCAAACCCTATCTGAAAATCTAAAAATGGATCAGTCCTGTTCCCTGCCACTGGCTCCTTCTCTTGTGAGCTATTCCCGAAGCTTAACCCTTATTTATACTACCATCAACTATTCTATCTGCATTATCTAAACTGGCCACTAAAAGGCAACATTCCTAACAAACAATTACTATCACACTCTATGCATTATATACAGTTAGGGCCAGAAATATTTGGACAGTGACACAAGTTTTGTTATTTTAGCTGTTTACAAAAACATGTTCAGAAATACAATTATATATATAATATGGGCTGAAAGTGCACACTCCCAGCTGCAATATGAGAGTTTCCACATCCAAATCGGAGAAAGGGTTTAGGAATCATAGCTCTGTAATGCATAGCCTCCTCTTTTTCAAGGGACCAAAAGTAATTGGACAATTGACTCTAAGGGCTGCAATTAACTCTGAAAGCGTCTCCCTCTTTAACCTGTAATCAATGAAGTAGTTAAAAGGTCAGGGGTGGATTCCAGGTGTGTGGTTTTGCATTTGGAAGCTGTTGCTGTGACCAGACAACATGCGGTCAAAGGAACTCTCAAATGAGGTGAAGCAGAACATCCTGAGGCTGAAAAAAAAAGAAAAAATCCATCAGAGAGATAGCAGACATGCTTGGAGTAGCAAAATCAACAGTTGGGTACATTCTGAGAAAAAAGGAATTGACTGGTGAGCTTGGGAACTGTAAAAGGCCTGGGCGTCCACGGATGACAACAGTGGTGGATGATCACCGCATACTTTATTTGGTGAAGAAGAACCCGTTCACAACATCAACTGAAGTCCAGAACACTCTCAGTGAAGTAGGTGTATCTGTCTCTAAGTCAACAGTAAAGAGAAGACTCCATGACAGTAAATACAAAGGGTTCACATCTAAATGCAAACCATTCATCAATTCCAAAAATAGACAGGCCAGAGTTAAATTTGCTGAAAAACACCTCAAGAAGCCAGCTCAGTTCTGGAAAAGTATTCTATGGACAGATGAGACAAAGATCAACCTGTACCAGAATGATGGGAAGAAAAAAGTTTGGAGAAGAAAGGGAACGGCACATGATCCAAGGCACACCACATCCTCTGTAAAACATGGTGGAGGCAACGTGATGGCATGGGCATGCATGGCTTTCAATGGCACTGGGTCACTTGTGTTTATTGATGACATAACAGCAGACAAGAGTAGCCGGATGAATTCTGAAGTGTACCGGGATATACTTTCAGCCCAGATTCAGCCAAATGCTGCAAAGTTGATTGGACGGCGCTTCATAGTACAGATGGACAATGACCCCAAGCATACAGCCAAAGCTACCCAGGAGTTCATGAGTGCAAAAAAGTGGAACATTCTGCAATGGCCAAGTCAATCACCAGATCTTAACCCAATTGAGCATGCATTTCACTTGCTGAAATCCAGACTTAAGACGGAAAGACCCACAAACAAGCAAGACCTGAAGGCTGCGGCTGTAAAGGCCTGGCAAAGCATTAAGAAGGAGGAAACCCAGCGTTTGGTGATGTCCATGGGTTCCAGACTTAAGGCAGTGATTGCCTCCAAAGGATTCGCAACAAAATATTGAAAATAAACATATTTTGTTTGGGTTATGTTTATTTGTCCAATTACTTTTGACCTCCTAAAATGTGGAGTGTTTGTAAAGAAATGTGTACAATTCCTACATTTTCTATCAGATATTTTTGTTCAACCCTTCAAATTAAACATTACAATCTGCACTTGAATTCTGTTGTAGAGGTTTCATTTCAAATCCAATGTGGTGGCATGCAGAGCCCAACTCGCGAAAATTGTGTCACTGTCCAAATATTTCTGGCCCTAACTGTACATTACAGTCTTATCACTGTATGCAAATATGCTTGTGTCTTCTAGGGCAGGAATCCGGTTACCTTCTCACATTGTGACCAATTGCGCTCTGCATGTAAAACTGGAGCTTTCGGCAGTCACAAACTGCTTGGCACCAACAGGAGTTTCGGTGAAAACAGATGAAGATGCTGGAAGGTGAGTATGAGACCATTGGCAGATGACTTAGATTTAAAGCACCACTCCAAAGGTGAAATTAAAAAAAATGCTTGAGTGGTGTCTTAAATATTTTCAGTTTTCATCGATAATCCATCTGAAAACAATTGGCCAAAACCAAAACCGACAAATTCCGAGGCAATTATTTCCATAGGAATCAATGTAAATCCAATTAATTTGTTTTAGACACTCCAAAATGCATATCAAAAACACATTTTATAGAGAATAAAGATACTGTTTAACACTAAGAACATTAAGAAATTAATATACAATGAATACAAAAGACTAAAATAAAGAATAAATAAACATTTAACATGTCATTTTTTTGCCATATGACACCCCTTTTGGCATATGGAAAATGGTGAGGAGGGGAGAAAGGGTGCAGATATTATTGTTTGTAAGGGGAATCACATGGATCACCATTTTTTTCATGCAAAATTAGCAGTATGTCATTTATGCACACCACAGAAAACTGAGGCAACCAACAAAAACTGAGACAAATTTTTCATGGAAAAAATTAACGAAAGCCTAAACTGACATTAACCAGTGTCAATAAAAAACAAGGTAATAATATACTTTAAAGATTGAACTAGGGGCCATAGCTGTAAAAGACTAGCCCGACTCTGCATGCATATGGTTTTCCCAATGCCACTTCAGGTGATTAACAGGTCTTTTATATAACAAGAGACTTGTCAATCACCTCTAAAGGTACCGTCACACACAGTAATTTTGCTAGCCAATTTCAGTGGCAATTTGCTGGTTGCAGTGAAATCATGGACACATTCTTCCATTTGTACACAGCAACAAAATAGAACAATGTGTCCATGATTTCACTACAACCAGCAAATTGACAGTGAAATTGTCTAGCAATATTGCTGTGTGTGACGGTATGCTTAGGATAGGGTAAGACCTGCGTCTGGCCCTAGTCTGGCACATCCAGCAAAAACTTGGAAAATTTCTGCCTCAGCGCATAGCGTTACCAACAGGTCTATGGCAACCGGACGTTTACCGCAGCTGCTGTTTCCACAGAGATCTTCCAGATATGCGCTTTCCATGAGTGCACAGGAAACGCGGTCTGCGGCGTTTTCATGTGCGCTAATCAAAAGCACATATCTGGAAGATCTCTGTGGAGCCGGCGGCTGCAGTAAGCGTTCGGTTGCCATAGAGATCTATTGCCAGGCAGCAAATAGCGTTATGCTATGTTATGCTATGCATTGCTCCTGTCAGAAACTAAGGGTACCATTACACGTCGCAATATCGTTCCGATATCGCATACAATTTCACGGGAGCGCACACGTTTTT
Source organism: Allobates femoralis (assembly GCA_033576535.1). NCBI lineage: Eukaryota > Metazoa > Chordata > Amphibia > Anura > Aromobatidae > Allobates > Allobates femoralis. The sequence goes on from JARQOC010000004.1 coordinate 457,436,985, forward strand.
GGCACTTGTCCAAGATCGCATAGGAGATGTCACACAGGGAGATATTACTACTAGGATGTTGTACGCAACTTTTTTGCGCTGGGTATGAGCAACCCAGGGACCAAGCATTAACATTATAGTGAATAGGGTAAGTTGTGTTCAAAATCGAAGTTGCGCCGTCACACTGCATGATCATGCCAGATCGCATATGCAACATTGTACGGTTGAAGGGCTTGCGCAATCTTCTTGCAATATCGTCCCTGCGATTTATTGCAGTCGCATTGCCCTTTTACACGACACAACGCACCAACGATATCAACTGCAAAGACCACACCACGTGACTTTTTTGTCAATGTTGCATTGCGATATTGCGACGTGTAACGGTACCCTTAGTGTCTGATGGAAGAAGCAGGCTAGGGGCCAGACGCAAGTATGACCCTAGCCTTAAGGTACCGTCACACGCGGCAATATTGTGTGCAATTTCACTGGCAATTTGCTGGTTGCAGTGAAATCATTGACACATTGTTCTATTTTGTTGCCGTGTACATGCCGAAAAAGATGGTGTGCACCACTAACATATACATATCTTACTTGTGCCATGTGTCTGTGGAGAAAAGAAAAAAACACATACGGCACCATGATCAAAATTTGAAAACAATAAAAAATGTAGGCAAGCAGAGTTATTTTTGTGGAAAAAATTAAGTACAATAATTTATTTAATCATGATAAAACACAACATATGCAAAGGAACAGTGATCAGTTATAAAAAACATTTAAAAACACACACACAAAGTGTATAAAGGTTTGTGCTCCCGTATCATGCAAATATAATAGCTTTGATGCCAAGGAAAATTATGGATTATAAAGTGCATAGATATAAAGTATCTTAGTTTCTCTGTTTAAGCTTATATCTATGCACTTTATAATCATAGTGGATACTCTTCCATATTTTTCCTTGGCACCAAGACTGCTATTATATTTGCATGAAACTGGGGCACAAACTTTTATACACTTTTTGTGTGTGTTTTTAAATGTCACAATCAAAAATATATGTTTGGTATCATCGCATTTCAAAATATCTGATCTATCCAAATATAAAATAATTTAATCTGATTAGTAAATGGTGTAACTATAATGATAGTTGCAATTCCAGAATTAAGGGTTCTTTATTGTAACAAAATTGCATTACAATGCAATAAAAGGTAATCAAAACATCATATCTACCCCAAAGTGATATCAATGAAAACATCATCTTAGGGCCCTGAAAATACACCATCACACAGTTCCAAATTCTGAAAAATGAAAATGTTATGGGTTTCAGGATATTGCGACAAAAGCAAAATTAATTTTTTTTCTTTCTTTTTTTCATTTTTTTAGAATTTTTTTTTCCACTTAAATCAAAACAAACTATACATGTTTGTTATTTACGTTCTCGTACTGACCTGCGTAGTGATGGATGAACCTGCCGATGTTCGAGTTCGAAGGACGTGACTAGACGTTTTTTGAAGTTGACTTTAGGCTCGAATGTGACTCAAACTTATGTCTGAACCCCAAACTCAAACTTTAGAGCTACAAGATGGTGACTGGAGGGCTTTAAAAATAAACAAAACATTAATCAAATATAAGCTCATACTTACCATGTCTGCGCGCTTGAACTTTCTGTACCACTCCTTAACTTGCTTATTATTCACTGATGATGGATGTAACAGCTAATTACAGACACTGTCACACTGTGGGCGTCTATGATTGGCTGTTGAAGTAACCTGGAAACAGCCCATACATTGTATCATCTACCAGGTAGATGCTAGAATGTATGGGCTGTTTCCAGGTAACTTTAACAGCCAAACACAGATGCCCACTCTTTGTGAAAGTGTCTGTGATTGGCTATTGCACCCCTCACCCATTGATAGACATCATACTAGTGTAAAAATAAATAATTAAAAAAAAAAATATGTAGAGCTTTACTGTATTTTTGATCTCAGCACATGTAAATCAGACAGCTACGGGCTGCCACTCCAAGCTGCCTGGCTTTACCTTGGCTGGCAATCAAAATACAGGAAACCCATTATTATGTTTAATTACTTAAATAAATAATAATTTTTAAAAAAGCGTGGGTTTCATCCTACTTTTGATTGGCAGCCAAGTTAAAACCCAGGCAGCTGGGGGCTGGTATTCTCAGTGTGGTGAGGCTCATAGTTATTGGGCCTCACATGCTAAAGAATAGCAGCTCACAGCCACCCCAGAAACTGGCGCATTAATTTGAATCGCCACTTCCTGGTGCTTTACCCAACTCATCCCGATGCTCTTGTGTGGTGGCATCAGTGTGATGTAAGGGGTTAATGACAGCTAATGTATTCACAGCTTGTCATTAAGCCCAGATTAATAATGTCAAGCCTCTATGAGACCCGCCCATTATCATAATCCTGATATGTAGAAAACACAAACAGAGAGAAAAATCCTTTATTTGAAATAAATTACAGAAAAATTCTTTAATTGGTATAAATCAGATGTACAACCCTCAATTTCCAATTTATTATTACCCCACATATTTCCCTCCAACGATAATGCACAAAGATGGTCTCTTGAAGCTTACTCACTTCTGCTACATCCAGATTTTGCCGAAAGAGAACAAAAGTGTTCTATTCCTGCAGACCCTGCGATTACACTGAGTGCCGTGAGGAGCGGTGATGCCATTGACTGAGTCACTGAGGCTCCATGGCAGTGAACTCAGGGTACCACACTGCCAGCAGCAGGGTAACTTGAGTTCACTGACGAATGATTCACGTCACCGCTCCATGTGGCACTGAGTGTGATTGTAGATTGTGCAGGGAGAGGAGATTTTTGTTTCCTCTCTTCAGAATCTGGATGTAGCAGAGGCAAGTGAGCTTAAAAGTGGGTGGAACTGGGCAGAACCCCACTCATGAAATTAGCACTGATTACAAATATTAATTCAGTCCTGACGTAAGTGAAACTTGTGGTAAGGCACATAAGGAGCCACATGCCACTTTTGGGACCTTCCTGATTCATCTTCTTAATAGATCAAGAGTGTCCACTATGCTGCCTCATCAAGATGGTCTTGCTTAATCAGGGCTTTAGAGTCATGTAGATTGGCTAGAAAAGTCCTCAATTGTTACGCATATCCTATTATGTCTGATGTTAGCTTTTCATTATTATACTATTCTATATATACAACCAACAGGTTATTCAATGCAATTAAATATGTATTTTTTCTCTCATTAATCCTGTGACAGACATTCCTTTATTGTGGAGATTACGTTCTAGTGTAGCTTAATTAAATACTGAAACCTACATAATTTTCAAGCTGACATCTCGATCACATAAAGAGTAGTCAAAGGCAATCACATGCACTAAGTCACTGAGCAGTTTATTTCTCAAATAACTTCAGGCAAAACTGGTAATTGCTGCGAGAAAGCTTATAATTGTAGCAAAGCATGGGAGAGCATGAGCAATAGTTCTCACTTCAGACTGCTCAACTATTCCAACCGGAGGGGCTTACATAGTCTGAAAAGGAGCATGCTGTATGGCCCTCTAGCAAGAAATTGGTTAAGCATAAAAGTAAAGTTTCATACTTTATTACGTACAGAGATTAACCCTAAAGCCGCCAGAAACATAATACATTTCAAGCAAAAAATTTGTCTAACAGTTCATCCGCTGCTGGAAAAGATAACAAAAAGATATTTGTCAAATAATAAACACTTAAGGCCAGAGATATTTAATAAAAAAGATTTGTCTTAACTCCCAACCTTTTATTAACTCTAATAAGGTGTTAAATGAAGTTATTGGCTGGTACACACAGCATGTTAGTTTAATTGAATAGATAATTGAACTTAATTGTCTGCTTATGAGTTATGAACCCACACCCTGTGGCAGGTATGTTCTGTCATGTGTTCCAAAGAGTAAAAAAAATGACTGAAACCAATTAATCATAAAGTATGATAATAACATAATGCTGCAGGGTTGATATGGCTATAGTGTTACGAAAAGAATGAAATGAGAGTCAATGGCTGGAGACTGATGTCTGAATTTAAACCTGTCCCACCCATTGCTGCATTTAGCACGTTGTGCATTTCAGTGCGGAGTAGGCTATTTCTTTGAACCATATCTGTCATTGTTTTCTCTTTTTTATGATATTTCAAACTAATATAAAAGAGAATAAACTATGGCATATGACATTGACTGACATGGGAAAATAATAACTTCGCTAAATACTGTGAAGTGTAAATGAGATGTTGAAACGCCAGATATAAGCCTCTATGATGTAAACCTAACCTCTGTAAAGATATCTGATATCTATCTAGGATGTCTTCATTTATGACTACATACCACATCGATGAAAAGATATTGAGCAATGTGGTTCCATCCTGCACGTACTGTAATGGATCAGATATGTGCATCATAAGCAGTTGAGTTTCTAGGAATGAATATATCAGTACATTTAAGGAAGAGATTGTAGACATTATGTGTATTGTATTTTTTACTCACTTGTATAGCTAGGGCTTATCCGGGGGGAAGGTGGGGAAAGCGGTGCATTAACCTGGGTACAGCTGGCAGGAGACACCATTGGGGACTCTGATACAGTTGTCCGGGATGCCTCCGTGGTGACTGAATTTTGCTGCCTCTCCCAACAAAGGGTTTCAGTCATTCTCTGAGCCAACTGTCACACTGAATGTTGGCTCAAAGTGTGGCACGCTGGCTCCCAGTTACCAATTGTACTTTCAGATAAGAATACAATTCAAACCCTTACCACTGGCACATTTGTGTCAGGATGATGTTAGCAGTCTGATCAGGTCATCTGATCATGCTGCAGAAGTCATTAGTCTACTGTGCACTATAGTTTGTAAGTATTCTCCGTGAGTTTGCAGTTTTGAAATAAAGAAAAGGTTTTAAATATACAGTATATATATTTATATATATATATATATAAAATATATATATATATATATATATATATATATAACAGTACAGACCAAACATTTGGACACACCTTCTCATTCAAAGAGTTTTCTGTATTTTCATGACTATGAAAATTGTAGATTCACACTGAAGGCATCAAAACTATGAATTAACACATGTGGAATTATATACTTATCAAAAAAGTGTGAAACAACGGAAAATATGTCTTATATTCTAGGTTTCTTCAAAGTAGCCACCTTTTGCTTTGATCACTGCTTTGCACACTCTTGACATTCTCTTGATGAGCTTCAAGAGGTAGTCACTGGGAATGGTCTTCCAACGGTCTTGAAGGAGTTCCCAGAGATGCTTAGCCATTGTTGGCCCTTTTTCCTTCACTCTGAAATCCAGCTCACCCCAAACCATCTCGATTGGGTTCAGGTCTGGTGACTGTGGAGGCCAGGTCATCTGGCGTAGCACCCCTTCACCATCACAAATCCTCCTTCATGCTTCACGGTGGGAACCAGGCATGTAGAGTCCATCCGTTCACCTTTTCTGCGTGACACAAAGACACGGTGGTTGGAACCAAAGATCTCAAATTTGGACTCATCAGACCAAAGCACAGATTTCCACTGGTCTAATGTCCACTCCTTGTGTTCTTTAGCCCAAACAAGTCTCTTCTGCTTGTTGCCTGTCCATTGCAGTGGTTTCCTAGCAGCAATTTTTCCATGAAGGCCTGCTGCACAAAGTCTCCTCTTAACAGTTGTTGCAGAGATTTGTCTGCTGCTAGAACTCTGTGTGGCATTGACCTGGTCTCTAATCTGAGCTGCTGTTAACCTGCGATTTCTGAGGATGGTGACTCGGGGGAACTTATCCTCCGCAGCAGAGGTGACTCTTGGTTCTTCCTTTCCTGGGGCGGTCCTCATGTGAGCCAGTTTCTTTGTAGCGCTTGATGGTTTTTGCAACTGCACTTGGGGACATTTTCTAAGTTTTCTCAATTTTTCAGACTGACTGACCTTCATTTCTTAAAGTAATGATGGTCACTCATTTTTCTTTACTTAGCTGCTTGTTAGAATTTGTATTATGGCAAGAAAAAGTCTATTCAGTAGGACTGTCAGCTGTGTCTTCATCAGACTTCTGCACAACACAACTGATGGTCCCGACCCAATTTATAAGGCACGAAATCCCACTTATTAAACCTAACAGGGCACACCTGTGATGTGAAAACCATTTACGGTGAATATCTCTTGAAGCTCATCAAGAGAATGCCAAGAGTGTGCAAAGCAGTAAACAGAGAAAGGTGGCTACTTTGAAGAACCTAGAATATAAGACATATTTTCCGTTTCACACTTTTTTGATAAGTATATAATTCCACGTGTTCATTCATAATTTTGATGCCTTCAGTGTGAATCTACAATTTTCATAGTCATGAATATACAGAAAACTCTTTGAATGAGAAGGTGTGTCCAAACTTTTGGTCTGTACTGTATATATACTGAACTGCACTAAACTTAGGTATAAAGTGTGTAAACTGGAAGTGACAAATTAGACATTGGCAGTAAATCATGTCCAGGATGCTGAATCTCACATGACAGCTATGGACATGATGAGGGTGTGCAGGCACAGGATGTTGATATCCTTTTGGCTGTGTGGAGCAGGCCCCTTGGCAGAGTTTTATGCGCTCCAGCAGGTGGGTGCGGGCAGTAGGAGGGTGACAGTGCGGCGTGTCTCTGAGGCCGAAATCCCGCAGCTCTTTTGCATACGCTGCGCTCATTGGTCGGCGGCGACCAATGAGCATTGGCGCGCGATTTCGGCCACAGACAGAAGTCGCTGCTAGACAATTATATAGTAGATATGATACAACTGTGAAAGTTTGAGCCTCATTAATTATGAAGATGTGATTTTAAGGTTTATATGACACTATAACACTGTTTTATCACTGAAGGATTATTGCACTACTATGCATTATAATACAGTTAGGGCCAGAAATATTTGGACAGTGACACAATTTTCGCGAGTTGGGCTCTGCATGCCACCACATTGGATTTGAAATGAAACCTCTACAACAGAATTCAAGTGCAGATTGTAACGTTTAATTTGAAGGGTTGAACAAAAATATCTGATAGAAAATGTAGGAATTGTACACATTTCTTTACAAACACTCCACATTTTAGGAGGTCAAAAGTAATTGGACAAATAAACATAACCCAAACAAAATATTTTTATTTTCAATATTTTGTTGCGAATCCTTTGGAGGCAATCACTGCCTTAAGTCTGGAACCCATGGACATCACCAAACGCTGGGTTTCCTCCTTCTTAATGCTTTGCCAGGCCTTTACAGCCGCAGCCTTCAGGTCTTGCTTGTTTGTGGGTCTTTCCGTCTTAAGTCTGGATTTGAGCAAGTGAAATGCATGCTCAATTGGGTTAAGATCTGGTGATTGACTTGGCCATTGCAGAATGTTCCACTTTTTTGCACTCATGAACTCCTGGGTAGCTTTGGCTGTATGCTTGGGGTCACTGTCCATCTGTACTATGAAGCGCCGTCCAATCAACTTTGCAGCATTTGGCTGAATCTGGGCTGAAAGTATATCCCGGTACACTTCAGAATTCATCCGGCTACTCTTGTCTGCTGTTATGTCATCAATAAACACAAGTGACCCAGTGCCATTGAAAGCCATGCATGCCCATGCCATCACGTTGCCTCCACCATGTTTTACAGAGGATGTGGTGTGCCTTGGATCATGTGCCGTTCCCTTTCTTCTCCAAACATTTTTCTTCCCATCATTCTGGTACAGGTTGATCTTTGTCTCATCTGTCCATAGAATACTTTTCCAGAACTGAGCTGGCTTCTTGAGGTGTTTTTCAGCAAATTTAACTCTGGCCTGTCTATTTTTGGAATTGATGAATGGTTTGCATCTAGATGTGAACCCTTTGTATTTACTGTCATGGAGTCTTCTCTTTACTGTTGACTTAGAGACAGATACACCTACTTCACTGAGAGTGTTCTGGACTTCAGTTTATGTTGTGAACGGGTTCTTCTTCACCAAATAAAGTATGCGGCGATCATCCACCACTGTTGTCATCCGTGGACGCCCAGGCCTTTTAGAGTTCCCAAGCTCACCAGTCAATTCCTTTTTTCTCAGAATGTACCCAACTGTTGATTTTGCTACTCCAAGCATGTCTGCTATCTCTCTGATGGATTTTTTCTTTTTTTTCAGCCTCAGGATGTTCTGCTTCACCTCAATTGAGAGTTCCTTTGACCGCATGTTGTCTGGTCACAGCAACAGCTTCCAAATGCAAAACCACACACCTGGAATCCACCCCTGACCTTTTAACTACTTAATTGATTACAGGTTAACGAGGGAGACGCCTTCAGAGTTAATTGCAGCCCTTAGACTCCATTGTCCAATTACTTTTGGTCCCTTGAAAAAGAGGTGGCTATGCATTACAGAGCTATGATTCCTAAACCCTTTCTCGATTTGGATGTGGAAACTCTCATATTGCAGCTGGGAGTTTGCACTTTCAGCCCATATTATATATATAATTGTATTTCTGAACATGTTTTTGTAAACAGCCAAAATAACAAAACTTGTGTCACTGTCCAAATATTTCTGGCCCTAACTGTATGTCTGCTGTATTTATGCACTTGCACTTTACGCTATACAGTACAGTAATGTATGGCTGTTCTTAATGATTTTAATTGTTCGTGTGGCGCCCCGCTACGATTGCGTCACAGGAAGGTATTGCATCCCTGACTGAAGATGTAATATCGTCTGTCTCAGTGGTGAACAAGTTAAATTCAAAGCTCCATGTACCACATGCACCATCGAGAGGCAGAGGACCAATCAGGTCCTGGTGGGAGGAGTGTGAGGTGTAGAGTGTGGGAGAGACAAGTACAAGGGGAGAAGTCACGATGGAGATCTAACTGGGAGGGCACCGAGAAGCGGTGACTCAGATGAGAAAGCGGGCAAACAGCAAAGCAACGGGTTCAAAGACACCCATGCCCAGTCCCACCGGATACCGGTTACGAGGTAAACGGTTGTCCATCACTGTACTACAAACCTGAGTGGTAGAAAAGCTTCATAGGAGCGCATCACTGCAGCTACCAATTCTGTCGCCATGCCAGGGAGGTTACCCACCATTGGAGTCTAGGACCCTTTGTAGCCGATTGAATAATCTGGAGCAGGCAATCCATTAGAGAGACCCCAGTATCCTAACCTGGTGCAGTAAAGCCGCGACAAGCAACAAAAAGGGACCGTTAGCAAAGCAGGAACACTGTGGAGCTTTGTACAGAGACTGATCACCACTGAGACCAACTGGTCCGTTACCTAAGAACTGTGTTACCGTGTACCGTACCAGAAATACAGTAAAGACCCGTGCAGAGGAGCATCGTGTCCGTGTGTTCTTCCGTAGCTGTCTTAACCTATGGTATACTAAATTAACTGAGCTGCCGTATTCCAATCAGTGCAGCTCCTGGCCCCGGGGATTATTGCTCATCCTGTGGGGAGCATCCTATCTAGCTGCCGCACATTCCCTGGAGGCCCAAGCAGTGCCAATGCCATCACCGGACACCCACAGGTGGCGTCACGAGACTTTATTCCACATTTCCCCAACCCGTCCATTTGACCACCGGGCCCCCACAGCCTCAGGCACGGAACCATGTCAGTGAAGCAGCGCCTGAGACCTGAGAACCCAGCTACGGTGAGTCATTCGCACATCCTGTTGGACATATAAGGAACTCTGTTCACATTCACTCTGTGTTTGAGAAAGGTCCCAGTGACCGAAACGTCACACCATGAACGAATAAAAGTCCACTTTACTTTATTATTTGGTTGGAGGTGCTGCCTGATTTTTTTCTAATATATATATATATATATATATATATATATATATATATATATATATATATATACTTTCTGATTTGGTAAGACCCCAATATAATCAACCATATGATGTACACATTTTCTGGTGCAGCAGAGGCACAAACAGCATTTGTGGTGTGTGGTACACCAGTGGCTTTGAAGACACTGAAAATGTGTTGCAATTCAGGGGTGTTATTATAGGACACTGCTTGGAGAGTGAGGGGAAGATAGGTGCTGACACAAAATATGGAGAGAAGTTGGAATTTGGGAAGTGAGGAAGGGGATATGTGCTGACACAGTATGGGGACTGAGGGTGGAATGGCTGCAGACACAGTTTAGGGAGTAAAGGGTGATGGATGTGAACACAGTATCAGGAGTGTGAGAGGGTGGTTAGAGCTATTGAGAGGGAAATGTATGAGAAAACAGTATGAGTAATGAAGGGGCAATATATTCAGGCACAGTATAGTGAGTAAGGGGAAAGGGATGGGTGCTGACTCAATATGGTAAAAGAAAGGGGAATATAAGCACACGGCATGAGGAGCAAGGGGTGATGTATGAAGGAACAGTATATGAGACGGGTACACAGTATGGGGAGCAAAGGGGATGTGTTTGATACATACATGGTATGGGAGTAGGGGTGATATGCAAAGAAACAGTATAGGGAGCGATGGGAAAGGGAGAAATTTGAGTACACAGTATAGAGAGAAAAAAGAGGCATGGAAGAGGATATAATATGAGAGGGGGATGTATGTGTTCATTGTATGGGTAGCAAAGGGAATGGGATACGCTAGGATATGGGGAGCAGGGGGGATGTTTGAGAAGAGAGTATGGAAAGAAAGGGTAAATATGTCAGGAGGTAGAAAGTATGGTTTGCAGAGAGTGAAGTGAGAGGAAAGAGTATGAGAGAAGGGGAGAAATGTGTGAGGAGCCTTTTGAGAGGAACAGTGTAAGAAGACAGTATGTAAGTGAACTTTCATCACAAACCTGGAAAAGTCCTTTAATTATTAAATTAAGAACTGTATCATGCCCAATTCTATCAGCATGTAATATACTCACCTACTATATGTGATTTTCATGACATTTAGCTATTCTTTCTGCTACTTTTAATGATTCAGATGTCAAGTTTGACGGTTCTATACCTGAGTTGGTCCCTCGAACTTCTATGGCACTCTGGCTCTCTGTCAGGTCACCCATTGCCCCTCATTTGCCATGAAACTTGGGGTGTTATTGCAAGTCCTTGCTCTGGTCATGCATTGTGCTCTTGCAGATTTGCTTCTGATATTGCTGAGAGACTGGGTACCATCGCTCCCAGGGAAAAGGCTGTTCAGAGGTCCAAGGACACTGAATCCCCTGGTGTCAGCTTTTTCCAGTGGTTATGGGATGCTGTGTATGCTGCTTTTTTTTTTTTTTTTTTTTTGCACTGCTTATTTTGTTATTGGTGTATCTGATCTGAGTGTGTCCTATGTGCCTGGTCACCAGCCGCTGCACTGCTTGCTATCTCTGAAGGGCTCTGCTGAAGTCCCCCTTTCTAGGACTGGAAGGTGGATGAAGAGTACCCTGGCCCTAAAGGGTGTGCAGTAGTGGGACGACTAGCGCCAAGTAAGACCGGCATATTGCAGTTGATAGCTTACAGTTCAGTTAGTCCACTATTGCCAAAACCTTACAGCAGGACTGTAGTTTTCATCTTAACATTCAAAGAATCAGGAAGAGCAGCTGGTCAGCCTGTGACTGTTAGTGTGCAAATTGCATATGAATAAGTGGTCACATGACGACTACTCAAACCGCTTGTGAGAGGGGGGTTGCCAAACTGAATTTTTGCCCTGGGTATATAGCACCATTAATTTTTACAGTATTTACAAACATCATTACTGTCTGCATTCGGTCTCACAATCTATATTCCATCTCAGTATGTCTTTGGAGTTTAAAGAGAAACCAGAGTACCCCGAGGAAACCCACATAAACACAAGGAGAAAATACAAAGTCTTTGTAAATGTTGTCCATTTGGTATTTCAACCCTGGATCTTAGGATAACTTTACAGGTCGCAACATTGCATGCAATTTCACTTGCAACTTACTGGTTGCAGAGAAATCTTAGGCACATTGCTCCATTTGTACATGGCAACAAAATGGAACAATGTGTCCATGATTTCACTGCAACCAGTAAGTTGCAAGTGAAATTGCATGCAATGTTGCGACATGTAATGTACCCCCTTAGAGCTGCAAAGCAACAATGCTAACTATAATGTAATGCACTTGAGCCAAAATACAAAGTTAATAATTATGTTATGTTATATGGAGATAAGGGGAGGGGGAAAAAATAATAAATTAGTGTAAAGGGGTTTGTTATAAGTCCCCAACAATAATGGAAGTGGAGAAGAATATCCTCATAAAGCAAATAGATAAAGCAGCGACTCAGGGAGAAGTCATTGTTATGGGGGACTTCAACTACCCTGAAATACATTGAGGAACAGAAACCTGCAGTTCCAGCAAAGGTAATAGGTTTTTGAAAATTATGAGAGACAATTACGTTTCACAACTGGTTCAGGACCCAACAAGAAGGGGGGCACTGTTAGACCTAATATTAACCAAGGGGCCGGACCGCATATCAAATATACGGGTTGGAGGTCACTTGGATAATAGTGATCATAACATAATAAGTTTTCAAGTATCCTTTACTAAGATGTGTAGTAGAGGGGCTACAAGGACACTAAACTTCAGGAAGGCAAATTCCCAATGGTTGATAGATGATCTTAGTGCAATAAACTGGGACGATGTCCTAAGACATAAAAGTACCCAAAGCAAATGGGAGATGTTTCTTAGCATCCTGAATAGGACCTGTGCACAATATATACCCTATGGGAATAAGCATGCTAGAAATAGGAGGACACCACTATGGCTAAATAAAGCGGTAAGAGGTGCAATAAGTGACAAAAAGAAAGCATTTAGGGAATTAAAGCAAGTAGGTAGTAATGAGGCATTAAATAAATACAGAAAATTAAATAACATCTGTAAAAAGCAAATCAAGGCAGCAAAGATTGAGACAGAGAGACTCATTGCCAGAGAAAGTAAAAATAATCCCAAAACATTTTTTAACTACATAAATAGTAAGAAACTAAAAAATGATGGCGTTGGCCCCTTTAAAAATAGTCTATTTGAAATGGTGGATGAGGATGAGGAAAAAGCCAATATGCTAAATGACTTTTTTTCAACAGTATTTACACAAGAAAATCCCATGACAGACAATATGATCAGTGATAACAAAAATTCTAAATTAAATGTAACCTGCTTAACCCAGCAGGAAGTACGGCATCGTCTACAAATCACTAAAATTGACAAATCCCTGGGCCCGGATGGGATACACCCCAGAGTGCTGCAGGAATTAAGTACTGTCATAGATAGACCATTATTTTTAATATTTAAAGATTCCATAATAACAGGGTCTGTACCACAGGACTGGCATATAGCAAATGTGGTGCCAATATTCAAAAAGGTGACAAAAACTGAACTTGGAAATTATAGGCCAGTAAGCTTAACCTCTACTGTGGGTAAAATCCTAGAGGGTTTTCTAAGAGATGCTATACTGGAGTATCTGAAGAAAAATAACCTCATGACCCAATATTAACATGGGTTTACGAGGGACCGTTTTTGTAAAACTAATCATATAACTTTCTAAGAGATGCTATACTGGAGTATCTGAAGAAAAATAACCTCATGACCCAATATCAACATGGTATTACGAGGGACCGTTCCTGTCAAACTAATCTGATAAGCTTCTATGAAGAAGTAAGTTATGGACTGGACCAAAGAAATGCAGTGGATGTTTTGTATATGGACTTTTCAAAAGCTTTAGATACGGTGCCACAATCAAAAGGTTGATACATAAAATGAGAGCAATGGGGATAGGGGAAAATATGTGTAAGTGGGTTAAGAACTGGCTTAGTGACAGGAAACAAAGGGTGGTCATTAATGGAACACACTCAGAATGGGTCACAGTTAACAGTGGGGTACCACAGGGGTCAGTGTTGGGCCCGCTTCTTTTAATATATTTATTAATGACCTTGTAGGGGGCATACAGAGTAGAATCTCAATATTTGCAGATGACACTAAACTCTGCAGGGTAATCAATACAGAGGAGGACAATTTTATATTACAGGATGATTTATGTAAACTAAAAGCTTGGGCTGATAAATGGCAAATGAGTTTTAATGGGGATAAATGTAAAGTCATGCACTTGGGCAGAAGAAACAAAAGGTATAATTATGTGCTGGGCAAAACTATCAATGAAAAAGACCTGGGTGTATGGGTAGATGACAAACTCTCATTTAGTGGCCAGTGTCAGGCAGCTGCTGCAAAGGCAAATAAAATAATGGGATGCATTAAAAGAGGCATAGATGCTCATGAGGAGAACATAATTATACCTCTATACAAGTCACTAGTACGACCACACTTAGAATACTGTGTACAATTCTGGTCTCCGGTGTATAAGAAAGACATAGCTGAACTAGAGCGGGTGCAGAGAAGAGCGACAAAAGTCATTAGAGGACTGAGGGGTTTGCAATACCAAGACAGGTTATTAAACTTGAGGTTATTTAGCTTGGAAAAACAAAGGCTTAGGGGTGATGTTATAATAATGTATAAATATATGAGGGGACAGAACAGAGACCTTTTTAATGATCTTTTTACTCTTAGGCCCGAGACTGGGACAAGGGGGCATCCTCTACGTCTGGAGGAAAGAAGGTTTAATCATAATCACAAACGCGGATTCTTTACTGTAAGAGCAGTGAGACTATGGAACTCTCTGCCACATGATGTTGTAATGAGTGACTCACTACTAACATTTAAGAAGGGCCTGGATGCCTTTCTTGAAAACTATAATATTACCAGTTATATATACTAGATTCTTTGATAGGGCGTTGATCCAGGGAACTAGTCTGATTGCCATATCTGGAGTCAGGAAGGAATTTTTTTCCTCAATGTGGAGCTTAGTGTTGCCACATGGTTTTTTTTGCCTTCCTCTGGATCAACATGTTAAGCTATGGGTTGAACTAGATGGACTTAAAGTTTTCCTTCAACCTTAAAAACTATTTTACTATGTTACTACACGGATCCCTGCCCTCGGATGGCAAATAGCCATCCGATCCGATTCTATACAGGATCCGTGTGGATCCTGTTCTCCCTGCCTGTCCCTGTCTGTCTCTGCTTTTTCTCTATCTTTCCCTGTCTGTCCCTATCTGTCCCTCTTCTATCTCTGCTCTCCCTCTCCTCTATCCTCCCCCCCTGTTCTCCCCCTGTCCTCTCCCCCTCCAGTATGTAAAAAATGAAAAAAATCCTCCCTGAGGATACATTACCTTCCGACGGCTGCATGCAACAGCCTCCATCTGGTGACTGAAGGACTTGGGATGATGTCACAAAGTCGGTCACCTGACACTTCAGCTGACCGGCTCTCTGACATCACCACAGGATCTTCTGCACAGATGGTGTCAGTCCCTGGAGGCGCCGGTAATGTATCCTCAGGGAGGTTTTTTTTTTGAACAAACAGAGGGAATAGAATAGAGAAAAGGATAGGTAATAAGACAGGGAAGAGGTTAGAATAGCGGGGGGACAGCATAGAATACCGGGGGATAGGAAAGAGAAGTGGAGGGGAGGAAGATGCAAGGGGCAGGAGCAGGGTGGACATGGAGCCGACATCAGATCCGAGTTCAACTCGGATCCGATGTCCATAGGCTCCCATGTCATCGGGTATCGGATTGGCTCGGATCCGAGGCTGTCCGATTTCATTCTCGGACATAAAAACGCAGCAGGCTGCGTTTTTGTGTCCGTGCTGAAATCGGACAGGATCGGATGGTGCCAAAATCGGATGGCAAAAGGCACATTTCCGATCCGATCCAAGCCCCATAGGGATACATGGGATCCGATTTTGTATCCGAGTGTATCCGTTTTGAAACGGATACACTCGGAAGCACCAAAATCGTGATGTGAAACCGGCCTTAGGCTGGCTTCACACTGCGGGTCAGATCTGATCCGAAGCTGTCAGGATTAACCTGACAGCCCCCGATCGGATAAGCACACCGAACCGGAGGGCTAATATACCCCCACACAGCTGCCGCCAATGATGAATCAGACCGCGGCTGGCAGGAAGCCAGCCGCGGTCCTGAAACAACTGCGGCGTGCAGCCGCAGGTGTCCTGTTCCCGGATCCTCCCCGACCGGGGCAATCCGGCCCCATAGGCTCCCATTTTAGACTCCAATTAGAGGAGGTATTCTCTTCTCAGACACAAAAACGCTGCAAGCAGCAATTTTGTGTCCGTGGGAAAACACTGAATTCTCCTGGATTGTCCTGGACAGATAGAAACCAGATGGCAGAGAGCTGCCATCTGGCTTCTATCTGGCCCCATAGTACACTATGGGGCCAAAAACCGTTCCGGGGCTGTCCGGTTTACACGGACAGCCTTGGATCGGATGTAACCCACAGTGTGAAGCCAGCCTTAGTAAAAACATAGATTAAACTACCAGTTAGCTTGGGCATATTTGTAGACACAAAACTACTTTAGCAGTCAGCTGCTGTCAAGAAACATATAATCATTGAATGCAGCTAAAGAATGCTATATGTATTTTATAAGATTATAGTTTTGCCTCTATACAAATCACAGTAGACCAAAGAATGTTTTAAACAATCATTTAATTTTTTTATTCAGTTTCATTGCCTTAGGTGTAAAAAATCCAGTTGTTAACTAAGTATTCCGCCTTTACAAACATTTGTAAGAGAATAGGTCGTTGTAAAGTGCTTTCTGAACTTGATCGTAGCACTGTTCTAGGATGCCACTATTCTAATAGGTCAGTTCAAGAAGTTTCCTCCTTTTTTAATATCAACTGTAAGTGGAATTTTTGAAAAGTGGTGGTATTTAGGAATGACAACAACTCAGCAATGAGGTAGCAGACCAAGTAAAATTATTGAATGGAGTCACCAAGTACTGAGGAATATAAGTCACCATTGGTCTACTGAATGAGCAACTGTGTATTTTCAAACCAACTCTGCCATTGATTTCTGCACAAACACTGTGTGACAGGAGTATCATGACATGGGTTTCAATGGCCAAGCAGCCTTATATCACTATGCACAATGCCAAGCATCAATTGGAGTGGTGAAGAGCATGCTGACAAAGGAGTCAGGAGCGGTAGATTCATGTTTTGTGGATTGACAAACCATACTGCTTTATCTGGAAGTCTGACGGATGAACCTGAGTTTTATGAATGCCAAAGCATCTGCCTGAATGCATTGTGCTAACTGTAAAGTTAATCAAATAGAACTGTTCTTTACGTGATATCCTAGACAGGTTAGTTCTAGTGAGGAATATCCCTAAGGAAGGTGCCAGAAGAGGCATCGAAACACGTAGGAAAGGAAATAAAGAAGATCTTTTGCTATCCAAATTGGATTCCTGGTGATTTATGGGGACTTGGCAGCGCGGACTGTAACACACCTTGCTTTTCCAATCCTTTGATAGTTCTAGTGAGGGGAATTCTTAAAGGGTTAAAGAATAAAGTTAACATGGTATTATTTTCTTGCACCTTTGCATATTTTTTATCTTTATCTGCCCCTCCATGCATTTAGCCTTACATAGCTGAATTGGAAGCCTTATTCTTAAAATGCTAAAACTACATTTCCAAACAGCAGCCTGATACTTCTTAGCGCTGAAAACCCCTTTCCAAAATGCCTCTAGCTCCCTATTATCCCCTCCTGGCAGTGCTTTGTCTCTGCCTCCTCATCTTCTCCCTTTCTGCAGTCTGTCTTCTCATCTTCCCACCTTTATACCCACTCCCAGCAGTGCGGTGACACATCTTCCCTGACATGCTGGGTCTCTCCTGTGCGATTGTGAACTGTCAGTGTGGCGCCCCGCAACGAGTGCATCACAGGAGGGTATTGCAGCCAAAACAGCAGCAGCAATATTCTCTGACTAAGCAATGACACAGTTAACTCAGAGATCCATACCCTACATGCACATCAGCATAGAGGGCCAATAAGGTCCTGGTGGGCGGAGTGCAGTGGTAGTGTGTAGTGGAGAACTTAGTGCAAAAAGGAGAGTCTAGAAGAAGGAGAACTCTCGGAAACAACGAAGGAGAAGGAGCAAAAAGAACGAGCTCCGCAACCTAGGAGAGGGGGCCTGCACAGTTCCATGCAGCCCCCTGGCCGACACCCCGGTTGGGCGGCCATTACTCCTGGTGTCTTAACAACCGATCTACGGGCATCTATATGCGGGTCCAACAACATCCTATGCCCATCTACAGCCGGTTTACTAGTACCAAAGCTAGTAGTTGTTCAGCACTGCTACGCGAACCAGGAGTGGAGGGACCGCTTTATAGGATCACCCCACCACCGCCACACACAGTCGTCTAGCCAGCGGAGTACCCACCAAAAGGACTCAAGGCTCCGCAAAACACCCGGAACGTATACTCCGGGTAGGGCATTGAAGCAGCCTCCTTGTATCCGATCTGGCATTCCTGGGTGACAACGGCAACACAAGTTAGTTAGAATGAAGGAACACTGCGGATCTCTGAGAAACACTGATCATTGCTGAGTCCACCCGGTCCGTTACCCGTCACTGTATGCCATGTATCACCTGCTGGTTACAGTAAAGAACCCATTGCAGAGACTTCCAGTGTCCGTGCTTTCTTATCAACTGTCTATCTCCGTGCACTAAGGTAACCACAGCTGCCTTAGAACATCTTGTGCAGCTCCTTGCTCCGGGGATCACCGCTCAGCCTGTGGGGAGCGTTCCATCTTGCTGCATTCGATTCCCCGGAGGCCCAAGCAGCGCTGGTGGATATCACCGCAACACTCATAGGTGGCGTCACGAAACAATTTAACCCCTAAACTGTTCCACTAACGACGTCTTTATTGAATCTGGACCACCGGGCCCCACTACCGGCAGGCGCGGCACCCCGTGACAAGGAGGCAGAAGAAAACGCCTGTCCCTCGGAGTCCCGGCCACGGTGAGTCATCAGACTAGCTGTTTAGAGTACATAAGTGAAGTCAGTGGTCTATCCTGGTACTTATTCCTATTGTTGAGCTGGGAGCCTCCACTAACATCACTTGTGGGTGGTGCTTATGTCCTGCATGTCAAATGTCACAGTTCGCAATTTCACAGGAGATGCATAGCATGTTTGAGTAAGATGTGACACTGAATGAGGGGTCAAGAAGTTGTACTGCTGGGATGGGGAAAAAGGTGGGGGGCCAAGGCACTTCACTGCAGGAAGGGGAGAAGAAGACGGTGGGGGGAAGACATAGCACTGTGTGCAGGAGAGAAGGAGGTGGGGGGTGAGACACAAAACTGTGTGGAGGAGAGAAGGAGATGGGGGTGAAACATAGCACTGTGTGGAGGAGAGAATGAGGTGGGGGGTGAGACATAGCACTGTGTGGAGGAGAGAAGGAGGTGGGGGGGGGTGAGCCATAGCACTGTGTGGAGGAGAAAAGGAGGTGGGGGGGTGAGACATAGCACTGTGTGGAGATGCCGAAGATGTGTTTCGGCCTGTCAGCTCAATGACGCTCCATATGATGATCCCACTATGCACTGGGGGGCATTCACATGGGACATCATCGGGCAGGAAATGTTTTATTTTTATATCTGTTATAGTATAGAAAGGGAACCGTAGGGGATTATGAAAGTAAGTATCGGAGAAAATAATTTATATTATAGGGATAAATTAGATAGAAACTTAGGAAAAAAGTTGCTGGACTTGAACTAACCCTTTAGGTGTAAATTTTACTTGATGCTACTGTATTCCTGTATAGTACTCTGTCTGTCCAATTTTATCAAACAGAAAATAATCTTCAGCCATAAGCATCAACAGATCAACATGTGTAGTTTCACATCTCTAACCTGTGAGCCACAATCAAAAAGCACAACTCAACTCTGCACTGTCTAGTAATTACAAGCTCTGTTGTTGTGAGCTGAAATCTTTTGCACTTCTCAAGAAATCACTTAACAATTACAGTACATTAAAATAGCTATACTAATGTAAAAAGAATAAAATAAAATTGGCCAGTCAGGATTTTGTATTGTAAAGATAGAATATTCTTAATTTCAGTGCAGGAGGAGTAGAGCATAGCTATTACTGACAGGAAGCCAGCTGAGACTGGAGTAGTGGAAGTACAAAAGAATGGTAGCAAAGGCAAGGTAAATTAAATATGGCCACTGGGGCAGAACTGTGCAAAGTATGGCCAGCCGGCATGACTGTAAATTTGAAATTCGAATTGAATTTCTCAAAAGAAATAAAAAATTGCCTGGCACCATTTGCCACACTGCTAAAGCATCAGAAAGCAGATTAATGTAATTTTACATGGCCACACAGGCCTCCCCATACATCCTTGTAGCTTCAACATCTTATGGCTTATCATACAGTGGTCACAATCTAGCCATCTGAGATCAGTGGTTCCTAGTAGAGCACTGGGTAAGTCACCTACTACTTCTGTATAGTGTGTAATGGTCTCTCTCTTGCCTGAAGAGTTTAATAGTGTAATAGTCAGCAAGGTCCTCTCATTCTACCAAGCTTGTAATTGGGAAGGCTACTTTTATATTGCATTTTAGCACCCGGTCAGTGGTCCTATGGAGACTTACATCCATCCAACGGACTTTGGACGTATGCACTGATGTAGCAATTGACTTTAGTGATGCAGATGGAGTCAACATGGGCTGTGTTGCGCAAAATTTTCAAGGGTAAAAGTTTACTGCAGGCAGACCCCTTAACACAGCATTTAAGTGCTAGACAACAATGTGAAAACACCCTAAGTTCTAATGTTGAGCATAGTCTTCTCTTTCTCCTGTAAAGTGTAAGCTTTTATAATCAGCTGGCTTTTCTCTTTCTCTCTTCTTTCCCACTTCCCCATTTGTTTTTTCAAGCATTTACAAGCTTTCCAGTATTGATATTCACACAAATGTATTTGCTGCAAATCCAATTTGGGGGAAACACTTGGCAAAGTCAGTGAATTTGAGTTTCTAAAGATCCACTCATCTCTATCATCCACTTTTCAGATAAGTCTCCTCAGAGGTGTCCCCCAGGGAAGAATTGTGACCACAAAGCTGTACTTTTGACATGGAGACAAGGCCAACTGACTCAACTATGCATAAAAACATAGGAATTAGGGTGCAGAAAAATTACAGCAGGTCCCTACACTGATAATTCAAAATGTTAAACAGAAGACAGTATGTCCATTGCAAGGCTGGGGAACAGTACAATATTAAATGTCAGAGAAACACGGTGGAGTCTCCTAGCAGGTGCGGGGCTGCATTTCAGCAGTTGGTGGTTTTGTCAGGATTAATTGCATCCTCAGTGCAAAGAAATAAGGGCAGATATATCCATCATGAGATAAAATCAGGAAGATTTCTGATTGTCTGCAAGATTATTCAAAAACTGGACAATGGCCACAAATATACAGTCAATGTCATAATAGGGGCTGTTCCCTTTCGATTAAATTTCTCCTCTGGCTGCAGGTTGCTATAAAAAAAAAACAACTGGCCATAATTACCATCAACAGGTCTCCCACCCACACTGTTCTTGATTTCTGGCATTGGTTGCGGTGCTAACATTACCTTGATTGTGCAGCAACCAAACTGTGAGTTTAATGTCTCTAGTTGAACATTCTCGTGTAGACAGAATGCCCCATTCAGAGCTGAATATAATCTGTGCTGGCAACTTGAGGTCAGCGCAACTGTCAGTGCAAGACACTGGGAATAGTGGAGTAGACTCTCTGGTTGATGCATGGAAGGTGAGTGAGTACAACATGGATCTCAAATCAAAGAGAAGAACAAGGAGTCCTGGAAGTGATGATATCACCCCCATGGAGCCCTGATCACAACATCATTTAGTTTGCCCTGGAGTACATAAAGAGACACAAGGATTTACATAATACTACATTTACAGAAGATATGTGGTTACTTCTCCAAGATGTTTGGAACAACGTTCCTGTCAAGTTCCTTCAAAAACTGTGTACAAGTGTACCTAGAAGAACTGATGATTTAATGCAGTTTTGAGGGTAAATGGTGGTCATACTGAATATTGATTTAACTTAGATTTAGTTTTGTTCATTTACGTGGCATTTCAATTAATAACCAAAATAAATATTTTAAAGCATTTCTTCTTTGCAGCATTGTTTCACACCTACCTAAAACTTTTGCACAGTTCTGTATGCAGTATTTATATGTGTATATATATATACATATATTGGGTTCTTTGCCTTGGAAACTGATGTCAGTCAGCTAAATAGCTAACAGAAGAAACAGATTGAGAAGAAGCTAATTATATTAGTATGCTGTAGATAGCATTGGCTGTTGGTAGCCTGTTTTCATTATATCTTGTAATACCACTGAACAATATTCTTTCATAACGTGTAGCCGTGCGCTGACCTCTGCTGAGTACTGATAATCTTTGGGCCTCTTCCTTGACAGAGATATGGAAAGCCACAGGATATAAAATAGATATCCACAAATTGCTTCCATCTGTCACCAATGAAGAAGAAGAAAATATACTCCAAAATTTTTCCAAAACACTTTTCATTTTCCACACTGATAGGCATGTATTGTGTGAGAAATATATGCAAAACAGTTCATATACAAGCAAAATACTATATTCTACTCTCCAGTAATAACTGAAAATTTGACTTTACATGAAAAATGTGTAGGAAACATAACTGGCACCTCCCTCATGATCTTTCAGCTGTTTATGCATTCTGGTCCTTAATTTAAATTTAAAAAATTACTGACTCGGTTTCAGACTATCCTATGGAGAGAGATCTTAGGAAGCCTAAGACCCCATCCACCTGACCCCACAGGGAAAGTAAATACAGAGTGTATGACCACAGTACAGTCATTTGCACAAGCCTATCAGAGACACTGTTGGGGATTTCTTCAGACTTTAGTTACTTAAAATAATTAAAATGGCACCAAGTACTTAAAGGGAACCTGACCCCTAAACATCACCCCCTATCCTTTCAATACATGTCCCTGCACCTTAATTAACCTATTCTACCTATCTTTTTTTGTCAAAATTGTGTCTTGTGAAACTTTCCAAAAGTGCTTTTATTACCTCCTCATCTGCGGCTTCTGGACTCTTGAGAAGTCATACAGGGCATTCCCTGTGGCTTCTTACCACCGCCTTTAGTGTAATTATTCACACCCTGATGGGTATGATAATCCTTTTTCATCATCCTCCCCTTCTCCATGGGCGGATAAGCCGGTATGACACTAATCACGTAATATCCGGCTATTATGACATTGGTACACCCATTGGGTGTATCGAGGACCTCGCGATGTGCATTGCGCATGCGCGAGGTTACTTTACGGCAGCTTCGCTGTGATGAGCTGCTGTAATTGGGCAGGTGACCACTGAAGGGAATTGGGATGCACAGGGGCAATCCAAAGTTTCTCCATCTAATTCCATCTGCTGTATGCCCATAGGGAAGTCCAGCAAGGAATTCTCCTCAGATGTGCTGCCCAGTAATATTTAAGCACATCTGGTACCGACAGCCCCCCTTTGAATTAAAGGGTTAGCAAGACCTCCCTGGCCACTCTATGCCTCTTAAGGTGCCAAATGAACCTAATAATAGCAGCCTGCAGGGATTTTAACTCAGAAAGAGAAACCACAACTGGTAGGGTTTCAAAAGCATAAATTAGCTTAGGGAGTAAGGTCATCTTTACCGCCGCCATTCGACCCATCCATGATATAAGAAGCGATAGCCATTTTGTCAAGCACTCTCTCAATTTGCGGAATAGGGTGGGGAAATTGTGTTTGTATAATGTGTCGTATATGGATGTAATCTGCACTCCCAAGTACTTAACCGCATCCAACTTCCATCTGAATTTAAAATTCAGGCGTAGGTGATCCCAGACCTCGGGGGAATGTTCAAGGGCATGGCTTCCGTTTTGCTTGAGTTAATTTTGTAGCCGGAAAGGACTCCATATATCTTTAAAGCCTCCATAAGGTTTGGGAGGGAAATATGGAGGTTAGTAAGAGTCAATAGTACATCGTCCGCAAACAACGCAATCTTGAATGACTTGCTCCCAAGTGTCACTCCCGAGATATTGGGATCCCTCAGGATAGCTGCGGCCAAAGGCTCAATACAAAGAGCAAATAAGAGGGGAGACAGAGGGCATCCTTGCCTGGTGCCGTTTGAAATAGTGAAAGGTTTAGATGTATAAAGGGGCAGTTTAACTGACGCTGTAAGATGGTTATATAGTGCCTAGAGGGCAGTCATGAAGCCACCAGAAACACCAAAGGCCCGCACTCTTCCAAAAAGGAAAAGCCAGGAGAGGCAATCAAAGGCCTTCACCGCATCAAGACTTAAGAGTAGTGTCTGCTGTTTCCTCTGATTCGAGACATCCACCAAGTCAATCACTCTCCTAGTATTGTCTCCCCCCTGATGACAGGGGATGAAACCCACTTGATCTTTATGTATTATCAGTGGCAACCATCTATTAAGTCTGGTAGCCAGAAGCTTGGTGGATTTCTTCAAATCGGAGTTTAGAAGAGCTATTGGCCGATAATTTGCACAGTCTAGGGGGTCCCTGGGTGGCTTTGGGGTGAAGCATAGTAGGTGGGATTGGGACACCCTGCAAAAAAGAGTTGAATAGTAAGGTCATGTGGGGAAGAAGTGTTTTAATAAAGGCTTAATAATAGAAGTAAGTTAAGCCGTCTTGGCCCGGTGACTTGCCTTGTGGCAGAGAGCCCAACACCTCCTCCACCTCGTCCATAGAAATTGCTCTGTTAAGGGCATCTATTGCCTCCTGAGGCAAAGAGGGAAGCTCCAGAAGGGAAAGATAGGCCTCAATAGCCTCTCGTCTCTGCGGGTTATCGTACATCTAGTCTTGTAAATTATACAGTTTATTATAAAAACTAAAGAAAATTTCAGCTATGGCCTCCGGGTGATAATGCGTGGTTCCCTCAGGGTCACGAAGTGCCTGGGGGCAGGAGGCTGCAGTGCGTTTCAACTGACATGCGAGGAGGGTATGTGCCCTGTTGCCACGCTCGTAGAATTTTTGCTTTGAGAAGGTTAACATTTTCTCTGCGCCCTGAATTGCTAGATCTTTTAATTTTTCCCTCAGTCCGATCACTTCCCTCAAAACAGACAAAGTTGGATGTGTCAAAATCTTCCTCTCTTGTAGTTTTAGAAGAGATGTCAGTGAGTCCCTCTTAGTCTCCACAGATTTCTTGGCCCTAGCTCCTTCCCTAATACATAGGCCCCTCATCACCGCCTTATGAGCCTCCCACAGAACCCCCTCCGATGAGACCGATCCCTCATTAAGCCTGAAATACTCCTCTAGTTGTTTTTGCAGAGAGGGTCTGACCATGGGGACCCTAAGCAAGGATTCGTTTAAATGCCAATGACAAGCACGAGGGCGTACAAACACTCCCCCAATGTCCATGATCAGGGGAGCGTGGTCCGACCAAGTGATGGAGCCTAATTTCACATCCCTCAGACTCCGCAGCAGGAGAGAATTCACAAAAAAGTAATCGATCCTAGTGTGGGTCTCATGGGGGTGAGAAAAAAAAAGAGAAGGCTCTCTCCCCAGGGTGCGCCCCCTCCAAGCATCAAATAAAGCTGCAGAACGGATGAGTTTGCGGAAGCCTAACAAAAGCTTCTATGTTGCTGTAGAAGGCGGGAGCCCCCCAAGAGTGAGCCTGTCTGATACTTCAGAGAAAGGGACATTGAAGTCCCCCCCACAATAGTCGCCGCTGGCGAGAGCTCTCCAAGCAAAGTAAAAACCGTCTATAAGAAACAAAGCTGACCATCATTAGGAGCATAGAGATTTACCAATATACAGGAAGTGCCTCCCATAGTAATTTCTAGAATTACGTATCTCTCCTTGGGATCGATATGTGAGGCATTGACTTGAATTGGGCTGTTGGCGGATATCAAGATGGCCACTCCCCCCTCTTGGAGTCTGAATAGGCCGAGAATTGTTTGGGAAAGTTACGTAAGGCAAACTTAAACGACCCGGTGGAGTCAAAATGTGTCTCCTGTATGAAAGCCACCTCGGCTTTAGCAGTGCATAGTTCTCGAAGCACTAGTTTCCTTTTGCGAGGGGAATTAAGCCCTTTTACATTAAGGGACATTATACGAGTCATCTTAATAGCGTTGTAAGTAGGGCAAAGATGATGCTAGATGTTTTACCTTCACATAAGCTACCATCGAGGAAACGCCGCTCAATGAAGTCGAATAGCCATTCGCAGTCTGATTCATCTTGATCCATAGAGGTGGATGTGGTCTGAGAAAACAGATAGGGTAGAAACATAGAGGGAAGGGAAGACATGGACAAACAATGAAGAAAGGCATCATTTTCATGAACAAGCTAAAATAAAGAGAACTCAGTCTACATAAACCGAGCTCGGCCCGGTTAGGAGTTCCGCAGAGGAAAAGTACCCGCCCTCAAAGCAGTCGAGATAGGGGAAAAAAAATAAAAGAGAAACCCCCTTCAATTTCGAACACATTCCCTGAGGAAACTCCGTTAGTAAGTAGAGGAGGGATGTCCGGAAGATTCGAGTCTACTCCGTCAGAGATATCCACTGCCATGGGTAAAAAAGAAGTAATCAAAACCGTAACCCGAGCGTGGCCCCCACCAACCAACATCCGGAAAGTTTCTATTTTGTAAGTGTCCTCCCATTAAAGGGCCAAGTCAGTAGGGTCTTGAGGGGATCAAAAAATGAAATGTCCAATGAAGACTGCAAAAATAATGTCATGTAATCCTTGCCAAAATGAGGAATGCAAAATGAAGAGAGGTAGAGTCCCATTAGGTATAAATCTCGGTCCTCAAGGACCTCATCGAGGGCTGGGGGATACACCATTTCCACCTTTACCATGTCTACTCCACATTGTTCCCCGTCTGGATCTCCCAACCTTAGACCACACAGGAGGCGCCGGCCCCCCTAGGCATGTATAAGACCCAGTGAGGAATATGGACAGCTGGGATGTCCAGAGCTGCACAAAAGGCCGGTACATCGGCCGGAATGCATAGAGAAGCTGACTTTTCCTCCTTCCTTGCTGTTAATATAATTGGGAAGCCCTATCTATATGGTATTTGGTGTTCCTCAAGAACCACAAGTAGTGGCCTGAGATGTCTCCGCTTCTGCAGGTTTATACGGGAGAGGTCTGGGTAGAGCTGAACCTCTGTGCCCTTGTAGTTAGGAGTAGTGTTTCTCATCCTTGCTTTGGACATTATTTGTTCTTTGATGGAAAAATCATGAACACAGCAGATTATGTCCCGTGGCTGCCCCGTCATGTTTTTAGGTTGGAGCGCTCTGTGAGCTCTATCAAGTTTAGTAATGTTTGAGGAAGGAACTCCAAGAATATCATTAAAAATGACTTGCAAATTGAACCAGGGGATTCTACGTCCTCAGCCTCAGGGACCCCTCTGACACGTATGTTATATCTACGGCCCTGTTGTCCAAATCCTCAATATGGGATTGCATCTCATCTAAAGCAGCTTGTTATGACTTCACAAGTTGGTGTAATTCTGACAAGTGTTTCCTGGTAGAGTCGTGATCCTCCTCCAGCCTGCCACCTAGGTGATGTAAATCACTTTTAACACTGGCTATCTTGGCTCTGGAGGTATCCTTAACCTCTTTAATGAGGATTCTGAAGTCTTCCTTAGATGACAAGGCAGCCAAAACGCTCTGCCAGTCCTGTGGTGGAGAGGGAGTCCCCCCCAGAACTCCTCCCAGGCTGGTAAATAGGGGTATAGCCAGGAGCCTGGAGTGCATAATGGGGAGAATAGTGGCCTTGGTGCTGCTGGAGATGTAAGGGGTTCAGATAAACTCCCAACCTGGGTCTCCTTGTTTAGTAGATGCTCTAGTGTTATAAGAGCTCTGGTGTATGGAGCCCACAGCGGATCCAGTCCCCCCTCCCCCAGCGTCTCCTCGGTATGTGCTGTTGTCCTGATTTATGCAGGGACCCCTCCTCCTACTGACTGTGCATTCTCCAGAGGTGCAGAGATTTCATCTTCCTCTCCCTCGCTGTCCTCTACCTCATGCTGTGTCTCCTGCAGCCGAGCATGTTCAGAGAAACCTCCTCCTCTCCCTCACCATGCGGCCTGGGTAATGGTGCCCTCTCTCCTGCTGGCTGCTGCTCCAAGCCCAGGAAGGTGTCCAACGCTGTTTTCTGGGCAGACTGACCTACCGCTGGCTGCGGTGTGGACTTGGTACGTTTAGGACCCATATTAAGGATGTCGTTCAAACGTGCTGCTGGTTGAAATGCTGATTATAGCTGAGGTTTGTGGGAGCCTCACCACACAGCGTCCTCTCAGGCCAGCATCCGGACACGCCCCTTGCCCATTCACTTTAATGATGTCAGAAAAAACCTGAAGCACCACGATTCTACTTGACATCATTAAAGTGAATAAACAAAAAACTGGATCGTGTAAGAATCAGGTTTTTAACTGAAATAACTGATCTTCCTGATTTGAAAAAAATGCAAGTGTGAAAGGGGCCTAACAGGTCAAAAAGGTTATTAGTGTTTTTGGATATTCAGAACTTTGCAAAAAATAAAATTAAATTAAATTAAATTGGTGTAGCTTTTTTCTGAGCCCCAAGATTTTAAATTTTTCTGTTCAGTGGTGAGCTGTTCATTTATTGGTATTCTTTGAGGTGCATAGGACATTTTGATTCTTTTCTTAATATTTTTTGTGGAAGTTCCTTGACCAAAAGCACTCATTCTGGCTTTTCTAAAATGTTTTTTATTGCACTGTGTACCAAATGAGTGTATTCATTTATTACATTTATACAATGAAAGTGGTGTGGTGACCAAAAACAGAAATGCTGACTTTTCAAATTTTTTTTTTTCATTACACCATATACTCTGTAGATAATTAGTTTTAGGTTTTTACAGAACAGCCTTTTATGAACTAGCAGCACTTTTATCAACATTGCACTATAGGTATTATGTATTGCAGAATAGATAAAATGATGGTCTATGAAGCCAAGCCTGTAGATAGGTTTCAAGGCAACTTGTAATTGTGTAATGGGTGGGGTTAAGGGCTTTGAAAAGTAAGCAGCTATGACTGTGAACCTTGAATGCTGCGGTCCAAGATTGATAATGGCATCCAAGCAACAAAGAGGCCCATCATCACTCCAGAGGAGCTGCAGAAACACACAGTCCAGGTGGAAGAAACATTTAGTCATATACTTAACAAATGTGGCCTTAATGGAAGAGTGGCAAACAGCAAGCCATTTTTTAAAGCAAACCATAAGAAATCCATCTGCAAAAAGCCATGTAGGGGACACAGCATGTGAAAGAAGATGCTCTGGCCAGATGAGACCAAAGCGGAACGTTTTTGCCTAAATACCTAACGTGTGTGTGGTTGACAACTAATCACAGCATATCATGCTGAAAACACCATCCCCACTGTCAAACATGGTGGTGGCAGCATTATAATCTTGGGGTGCTTTTCCTTAGCAGGGAGAGGGAAGCTGATCAGAGTTGATGGGAAGATGGATAAAGCTGAATACAGGGTACTGTGGAGGAAAACTTATTAAAGACTGCAAACAACTGGGGCATACTGCAAGAGCTACAATGAAAGAGTTTAGATCAAACCATATTCATGTATTTAAATGGCCAAGGCAAAATTCATACCTAAATCCCATTGAGAATATGTGACAAAACTTGAAAATTGCTTCTCACAGACACTTTCATCCTATCTCACTGAGCTAGGTCTTTGCAAAGAGAAATGTGCAAAACTTTAAGCCTGTAGATATGCAAAACTGGTAGAAATATCTAAAAGACTTCTAGCAGTAACTGCAACAAAAAGTGGTCCTACAAAGTATTGACTTAGGGGGAGCTGAAAACAAAAATATGTGTAGGACCAGGCCAGCACTCTGCGAGAGTGTATTCTCATCCTGGATAAAAGAATAGCACATCCAATAAAATAATGTTACAAAAACCTCAGCATAGAGGGGATAAGAGTAGCATGTTTATGCTGTAAATAGGGTTTCATTTATAGTGAAGATAATTCCAGCACCAAATAACCAAAGTTCCATGTTTCGACAATGCTGTGGTCTTTTCCTAGGATGTCTGTGGTACACAATAAAATAAAACAGCAATTAAATATAAACAAATACATAAAGTGGCATGCAAAAGTTGGAACATCCCTGGTCAAAATTACTGTTATTGTGAACAGTTCAGGAAGTTAAAGATGAAATGATCTCTAGAAGGCATAAAGGTAAAGATGACCCATTTCCATTAAAATATGTATACATATTTTCATACATTTCATTTTAAAAATTACATAAAGTAAAACAAGCTAATGCTAAAGTTTGGGCACCATGTATAGTTAGTACCTAGTAGCACCCCCTTTTGCAAGTATCACAGCTTGTAAGTGGTTTTTCTAGCCAACCAAAAAACCTTCAATTCTTTTTTGAGGGACTTTCATCTATTCCTCCTTGGTAACATTAAAGTCTGGTTCACTCATCCCTATTCATATCCTTTGTTTCCGTCATATGTTAGCCTGTTTAACAGCTCCCTAGCCCACTCAATACATGTGTAACCAACATGTTCCATAAATCTATGATTGATATCAGGATTAGGTTAAATTTGAAGATATCACTTTTTTTTGTATAAAATTCAGTTCCATAACATTGTTGGTTTGATGACATGGAAAGAGCAGTTTAATTATTATTGGTTGTAATGGACAATACCAGCAGTTGTTGATGATCCACTCACACTAGACTAAGATGTGAGAAAACTTTCAATTTGTTTCTCTCATTGACCTTGTATTGAAAAAAGTTGAAAATCTAACTTCTTAATCATGTAAAGTGGAAACTCATCCTGTATGTATCTAATCAGGGCCATGTAACTGAGGTGAATACAGACAAGTTTTTAATGATCTACCCTCTAAAGCTTGAAATAAAAACAAATGCCAATGTTTAGGGTAGATGTTATGCTTGACCTCCATGATTTGCCCTAATATTCTCAATCAATAGGTAGAATGTAACCATATTTTATTGCTGAGTGACCTCTTGTGTAGCTTTATTATTACATTACCCCATTTCACAGAAATCCCAAATTTCAGTAGACAGAACTTCCCATGATTACATCTATACATATGGCTAGAAGTATAGACATAACAGTCACCCAACAATAAGCGTAAATTCTGCAAAGGTATGTGATGAGAATAAAACCTATATATGTAAGTTAACAAAATTACATTCAACTCATATTACTTCTGTTGGGTGCCATATTATGTTGGTGATCGATTATGTACATACCTCTTTTTTCCTTTTGGATTCATACAAAATTTGATAACAAAAATATATGGTTTTGAATGTAATACAGATGTAGAAAATACTAGCCAATAACGTAGCATGTCCACGCTATTTGCAGACAGCACGTGTTCATACACTTTGAATCAGAATGGTCAAGCTATGTACATAATACAGAGTCATCTAACATGATACTGTAGGGTTAGAGATTCATTTGACACCTGACAAATCAGGAGGAGGAATACTGACATAAATACTAACGTAAAGACTTTAGATTTTCATTTGGTATCAAAAATACAAACTATCTTTGTGCACTACAGAATAATATACAGAATTGCAATTTTCCACTGCAGGTATGATGTAAAAAATTGTAAATTTGCAAAAGTAGTTTTATATTGACTTGACACCTAGAGATATCAAGGAAATCTAAATTCTGTCTGAGAAGTCTTCATTATTCATCTTCTCTGTCAGATTATTTGCTTCTGTGTCTCTTTAAATGCATCATTCCTTTGCACTAATTATCTTTCTGTTTGGTCTCATTATTTTAATATCAGTGTAGGAAATGAGAACAGCCGTACAGAGAATGAGCTATTACATCTCTCCTTGGAAGTGAAATAAGGCGTGCCACCTATGCTCATTTTCCTTCTAGGTACGCCATGCCAAAAGCTTGTGCAGACAGCATGGCGTCGGAACTGCCACTACAAAGTGGATGTTAATTACCTAAAACAATAATAGCAATAAGAAAGAAAGGAGAAAAAAATGTGAATCTTCAGCTCCAAAGATATTTTGCCTAAGGGAAGTTGTAGTTAGCTGGCTACAAAATTAAAGATACTGGAAAAAAAATGATAAGTTACAAACGAATAGGTGCCCTGGGAAATTTCTATTAGATTTTGCTTTTTCTAATAACCTCATTAAACAATAACAAGGAAAAAAACAATAAAGTACTTGAGGCTAACAGTGCTCAGTGTGGTAGATTTTCTCACCGTTGTGATATTAATCAGTTCCTGTTCATAAACAAGGAACCATCACATAACCTTTGTGAGAAAAAGTATCAAGCAGGTGTTACTGATTTGCATCTGTGCATTCTGCCAAACTTGTATTGCTTATTATAAATCTCTGTTTAACAAGAGGGATATATATTTGGAAATATGCACATATTTTTCACATGATTTAAACAGCAGTGGTGGGAAATATTTGTTGGCAATGGCCTACCAGAAATTCTATGGGCATGTACGCAAGTAATGAGCCCTTTAATACCCACTATAGTGGTGAAACTCTTTAAAATTCCAGAGCTGGAGTTGTAGGGGGTGTGTAGGGGGATTGGAATATTAGTACTTTAAATTGTATGCTGGAATTACATTCCTGGAGTGCACCTCACTGCCATATGACAAATTCTGCCATCCTCACTTCCTTGTTCTTTGCTGTCCAGATAATCTCCTTCCAATATGGCTGCAGAGAGTGGCTTTGCAATGTGGCGGAATGCAATGATAAGAGATGCTCTATAACACAGAACAACTCATGTACTATTCTTATGGTACCTTTACACGCCGTTACCGAAGATAGCAACAGGTAGGGACCGCACGTGCACGCACGCGTTTTCAACGGTTGCTAATGGTACCTGATACCGCAAATACACGCCGCCACAAGGTGCTCCACAGAAGGTATTTTCGTTCCCTGGAAGTGCCGATGGGTGCCGCAGATTACCTTCTATTCTCATGGTACCTTTACACGCCGCTACCGAAGATAGCAACAGGTAGGGACCGCACGTGCATGTGCGCGTTTTCAACGGTTGCTAACAGCCTGATACCGCAAATACACGCCGCCACAAGGTGCTCCACAGAAGGTATTTTCGTTCCCTGGAGGTGCTGACGGGTGCCACAGATTACCTTCTGTGGAGCACCTTCCTTGATTTACACACGGCTACCACAAGGGAATCTGGGCGTACATATTGTGCACCGTAATTACATAGGCGTGCCAGAGTTGTGTATTACGTGACGCTCGTACGGTGATTGGACAATGCAATAACATCATGATTGGCCAGTCAGCGCAGGGAGGCTGGCTAATACATGATGCTATAGCAAATGTGTTGTGTGACTTGTCAGATCGTTAAATATGCCTCCCTGTGCAGGGACAGCCAATGGGTACACAGTAGCCCCCACCAATGATAGCTGATGGGGCGTGGTATACATGACGCTGTGGCATGCCCCAGGGAACTCAAATACCGTACCTATGCCCCGATTACACGCCGCTACCATAGGGATTATACCTGCTTGTTTTTCAGCACGGCTGAAAGACAGGAAGGTACAACCTGAATTACACGCCGCCACTTCGCGGTGTTTTGTAGGTAAAAGGTACAATTGTCTCCGATACCTGCTGGTTTCTACCTTTCGGAAGTGGGCGTGTAAAGGTACCATTACATGTATTGTAAAGGTACCTTTACACGCTGCAACTATCACCTGTGATCGGTATCAACAGAACGTGAGTGCGCATGTTTTTGACGGTTGATACCGATCGCCGATGCCGCATGTACACGCCACAATTGCACCCTCAACCTAAGGGAATATGGTTCACCGGAAGTTGAAACTGATCCTGTGGGAAACATCCGGTTGAATACCGTTGCCGCTTCACACGCCGCAACCACTAAGGGAATGTGGGCGTACATCTTCAGCGCCGCAGGAACATAGGCGTGACAGAGTTGTGTATTCCGCGCCCCAAACACGCTGATTAGACAAAGCATTAGCATCATGATTGGCCAGCCTGCGCAGGAAGGCTGGCTAATACATGATGCTATTGCAATTCTGTAGTGTGAATGGACAGCTCCTTAAATATGGCGACCTGTGCAGGGATATCCAATGGTTACACAGTAGCCCCCACCAATCATCGCTGATGGGGCGCGGTATCCAGCACACTGTGGCACTCCTCTGGGAAATCACTAGGCGACGCAGATTCCATCCAGCCCCCCCTGTTTACACGCCACAACCAGGGCAATTCACCTTCTGGGTTGCCTCTGATTTTAGAACAATGCTCTGAAACTGCAACCGGGATCAACTTCGAAAATCATTAACAAGTTCCCTATTTACACACCGCAATTTCGTAGCAACTTCAAAGCAACCATGATGAAAATACCGATTGCGTAGCAGTTGCTTCACCGCAGTTGCGGCTTGTAAAGGTACCTTAACAGGACAAATGCTCTATTCTGCACTTATCTGGATTCAGCTACAGTTTGCTCCATCTGCCTGCATGAGTTGTACACAACCCATACACCACCTGTTCAGGACATAATTGATGATATTCAATCAATGTGGCATGCATTAGGGTATGTGCTGAATCACAATAATGGGGCATAAGTCACATGACAATGGGTGACAACTTTGAGTGGGTGAGCTATCTGTAATGTAAGTATATTAGGCTGCCCTTTTTTGTGTGATAGAGTACATTTTTGAAAT
Source organism: Allobates femoralis (assembly GCA_033576535.1). NCBI lineage: Eukaryota > Metazoa > Chordata > Amphibia > Anura > Aromobatidae > Allobates > Allobates femoralis. The sequence goes on from JARQOC010000004.1 coordinate 457,471,422, forward strand.
TTGAATTATACGGTTTTGACGAATCTCAATAATGATAAAAGTTATTCAATTACACAGCACCATTAATTCTACAGCTCTTAGAGTTCACAGTCTAAATTCCTTATCAGTATGTCTTTGGAGTGTGAGAGGAAGCCAGAGAGGCCACAGGAATCCCATGTAAACACAGGGAGAACAAATAAACTCCTTGCAGATGTTGTCCTTGTTGGGATTTGAACCATGGACCCAAGTGATGGAAGACTGCAATGCTAACCTCTGAGAAACAAGCCTTCAATTGCTAATTGAAAAGATGTATAATGCTTGCCTAGGACTGTATTGGAGCCTTTTTGCCATCAGTAATACAAATACAGCCTTAATAATATCCAAGTGACATCAATCTATTTGGTGAGGGGAAAGTGAATGGTAATCGGTGCTAAAAGAAAAAAAGAATAACAGCTTTTTAAACAATATGAGCCTTTTATGAGGTTATGTCTCTGGAACGCTTCAACGGATCCTAGCGATTCTGAGATAGTTTTTTCGTGACATATTGGGCTTTATGTTAGTATTTAATTTAGGTTGATAATTTTTGCGATTATTTGAGAAAAAGTCTAAAATTTGGCAAAATTTTTTAAAATTTAGCAATTTTGAAATTGTGAATTTTTATTCTGCAAAACCAGAGAGTTATGTGACACAAAATAGTTAATAAATAACATTTACCACATGTCTACTTTACATCAACACAATTTTGGCAAAAATACAATTTTTAGTTCGGAAGTTATAAGGGTTCAAAATTCATCAGCAATTTTTCATTTTTCCAGCAAAATTTACAAAACCATTTTTTTTTGTGACCACATCACATTTGAAGTCCCTTTGAGGGGTGTACATGACAGAAAATACCCAAAAGTGACACCATTCCAAAAACTTCACCCCTCAAGCTACTCAAAACTACATTCAAGAAGATTATTAACCCTTCAGGTGCTTCACAGGAACTAAAGCAATGGAAGGAAAAAATGGGCATTTTAATTTTTCCAACAAAAATGTTCTTATAGCCTCAATTCTTTAATTTTCACATTACACCGATACCTCATATTGTAATGGATGCCCCCCACACCTTTCGGGTGAGGCTGTCATCTTAATTGTCTGCCGCCAAATTGGATGCTTTGTCTAAGTGTGTGCACGCCACTGTGTAAGAACCACGCTGACACATTAAACAATGTAGAGCTTAATGACAAAGACCTTTATTTTCGGAGTGGTTAGCAGTTTTATTACTTATCATTAAAGGGATGTTAAAAGGGGTGTTACTAGATAATTGCATCATATTATGCTGAATCTACAATTTATTCTCAAAAAACATTCAATTATATTCTGTCTGTTAGTTTAAACTAGCCTTGGGTTCGTAAGGTACATTCAGAACCAGCTGATAAGAACTTCTTATACGGCTACCTCTAAGTCAAAACATTATATAAGGAGAGAGAGCTAGCTAGGGAAAAGAGCAAGGCCAAGGCCTTTTTCCTACAAACAGGCCTCAAGCCTGTAAGATTTCTGAATGACTATAAGTTAATATAAATTATTATCTATTTATTACCATAACATTATGTGGTCATAAACCACTGATTGGGCGCACAGCAGGGCTCAGAAGGGAAGGAGCGCAAATTGTCTTTTGGAGCTAATTTTTGATTCAAAAAGTCAAATGGCGCTCTTTCCCTTCTGAGCCCTGCCGTGCGCCCAAACAATGGTTTATGACCACATATGAGGTATCGGTGTACTCAGGAGAAATTACCCAACTATTTTTAGGATCCATTTTATCCTGTTCCTCATGTGAAAATGAAAAAATTTAGGCTTAAAGAAAATGTTTGAGAAAAAAAAGTACTTTTTCATTTCTACGGATCAATTTTTGAAGCACATGGTGGTTCAAAATGCTCACCACCCATCTAGATAAGTTCCCTGGGGGCTCTAGTTTCCAAAATGGGGTCACTTGTGGGGGAGCTCCAATGTTTAGGCACACAGGGGCTCTCCAAACACGACATGGTGTCCGCTAACAATTTGAGCTGATTTTTCAGTCAAATTGTTAGCTGACACCATGTCGCGTTTGGAGAGCCCCTGTGTGCCTAAACATTAGAGCTCCTCCACAAGAGACCGCATTTTGGAAACTAGACCCCCAAGGAACTTATCTAGATGCACAATGAGCACTTGAACCCCCAGGAGCTTCACAAATTGATCCGCAAAAATGAAAAAATATTTTTTTTGTGGAAAAAAAAAGTACTTTCTCATTTTTACATATCAATTTGTGAAGCGCCTGGGGTTCAAAATGCTCACCACCTATCTAGCTAAGTTACCTAGGGGCCCTAGTTTCCAAAATGGGGTCACTTGTGGGGGAGCTCTAATGTTTAGGCACACAGGGGCTCTTCAAATGCGACATGGTGTCCGCTAACAATTTGAGCTGATTTTTCAGACAATTGTTAGTGGACACCATGTCGCGTTTTGAGAGCTCCTGTGTGCCTAAACATTGGAGCTCCCCCACAAGTTACCCCATTTTGGAAACTAGACCCCCCAAGGAACTTATCTAGATGCATAGAGACCACTTTGAACCCCAAGATGCATCACAAATTGATCCGTAAAAATGAAAAAGTACTTATTTTTCCACAAAAAAAATATTTTTCATTTTTGCGGATCAATTTGTGAAGCACCTGGGGATTCAAAGTGCTCACTATGCATCTAGATACGTTCCTTGGGGTTCTAATTTTCAAAATGGGGTCACTTGTGGGGGAGCTCCAATGTTTAGGCACACAGGGGCTCTCCAAACACAACATGGTGTCCGCTAACAATTTAAGCTAATTTTTCATTCAAATTGTTAGCGGACACGTCGCGTTTGGAGAGCCCCTGTGTGCCTAAACATTGGAGCTCCCTCACAATTGACCCCATTTTGAAAACTAGACCCCCCAGGGAACATATCTAGATGGGTGGTGAGCACTTTGAACCCTCAGATGTTTCACAAATTGATCCAAAATTATGAAAAAGTACTTTTTTTACAACAATTGTTTTTCTTTTTTCATTTTTACGGATTAATTTGTGAAGTACCTGGGGGCTCAAAATGCTCACCACCCATCTAGATATGTTCCCTGGGGGGTCTAGTTTCCAAAATGGGGTGACTTGTGGGGGAGCTTCAATGTTTAGGCACATGGGGACTCTCCAAATGCGACATGGTGTCAGCTAACAATGTGAACAGAAAATCAGTTCAAATTGTTAGCGGAAACCATGTTGCGTTTGGACAGCCCCTGTGTGCTTAAACATTGGAGCTCCCCCACAACTGACCCCATTTTGGAAACTAGACCCCCCAGGGAACATATCTAGATGAGTGGTGAGCACTTTGAACCCCCAGGTGCTTCACAAATTGATCCGTAAATGTGAAAAGTACTTTTTTTTCCACAAACATTTTCTTTTTTCATTTTCATGGATTAATTTGTGAAGCACCTGGGGGTTCAAAGTGCACACTATGCATCTAGATAAGTTCCCTGGGGGTCTAGTTTACAAAATGGGGTCACTTGTGGGGAAGCTCCAATGTTTAGGCACACATGATGTCAGCTAACAATTGGAATTATTAGTGGACATCATGTCGCATATAAAGAGCCCCTGTGTGCCTAAACATTGGAGCTCCCCCACGTGACTCCATTTTGGAAACTAGACCCCCCAAGAAATATATCTAGATGTATAGTGAGCACTTTGATCCCCTAGGTGCTTCACAAATTGATCCGTAAAAATGAAAAAAGAAAACTTTTGATGAAAAAAAACTAACTTATTCCTTATTACGGATCAATTTGTGAAGCACTTGGGGGATCAAAGTGCTCACTATGCATCTAGATATGTTCCCTGGGGATCTTGTTTCCAAAATGGGGTAACTTGTGGGGGAGCTCCAATGTTTAGGCACACAGGGGCTCTCCATACGCAACATGGTGTCCGCTAACAATTGGAATTATTAATGGACACCATGTCGCATTGTAAACATTGGAGCTCCTCCACAAGTGGCCCCATTTTAGAAACCAGACCCCCCAGGAAACTTATCTAGATGCATAGTGAGAACTTTGATCCCCTAGGTGCTTCACAAATTGATCCGTAAAAATGAAAAATTACTTTTTTTTTCACAAAAAATCTTTTTCCCTTTTCCGGACTAATTTGTGAAGCACATGTGTGTTCAAAGTGCTCACTATGTATCTAGATAAGTTCCTTGGGGAGTCTAGATTCCAAAATGATGTCACTTGTGGGGGAGCTCCAATGTTCAGACACACAGGGAGGGGCTCTCCATACGCGACATGGTTTCTGCTAACAATTGGAGCTAATTTTCCATTGAAATTGTTAGCGGACACCATGTTGCATATGGAGAACCTGTGTGCCACCAGCATCAGGGCATCTGGAAGAGTTGGGGTACAGCACCAGAAAATGCCGCCTCTAATGAATGCGCTATTTTTTTGGGTGACTGTGGGTTGCAATTTGCAGCATGGGGGACCCACAACATTGGGGTCTCTCCCCGCTGAGGATTCCAGTCAGCCAGCTGCCAAGTTGTACCTGGCTGGCTACCAAAAATACAGCGAAGGCCTTTTTTTTTATTTCTAGAACTAATTCTAGAAGAAAAAAAAACATTACGTGGGGCTCCGGCATATTTTTGGTCCAGCCAGGTACAACTTGGCAGCTACAGACTGCCAGCAACCCCCAGCTGCCTCGTTGTACCTGGCTGCAACCAAAAATACAGCAAATCCCTTTTTTTTATTTCAACAACTAATTCTAGAAAAAAAAATGACGTGGGGCTCCGCCATATTTTTGGTCCAGCCAGGTACAACTAGGCAGCTGGGGCTGGAATCCGCAACATGGAGAGGCCCAAGCATTCTGGGCCCCCATGCTGCGAATTGCAGCCCGTAGCCACTCCAGAAAATGGCGCATTCATTGAAGTGCCATTCTCTGGCGCTGTACCCAGGCTCTTCCAGTTGCCCTGGTGCATAAAGGGGTTAAATGCCAGCTTTTTATTGGTAGCTGGTACTAAGCCCGAGATTCATAATGTCGGGCCAATGTTAGACTCGGCCATTAGGAATCTCTAGTAAAAAGTCAAATAAAATACACCACAGAGAAAAATCTTTTTATTTGAAAAAAAAAAACACCAACAAAATTCAGACTCCATCTTTATTATAAAGATCCGACTTAGTCCACAACGAAGGTCCCACGACGCTCGATCGGCTCCGACGTAGTCCACAACGAAGGTCCCACGATGATCGATTGTCTCTGCTCAATCCAAAGACTGCAGCAAGGGATCAAGTGTCCTCTTCCTACAGTCTCTGGGATCAGAGTTATGGTGCACTGTATGGCAATGATCTGTCATACAGTGCACCATGATTATGATCCCAAAGACTACAAGAGGACACTTGATCCCTTGTTGCACCCATCCATCCACCCACCCATGCACCCATCATCCACGCATCCATCCGTTCACGCACACATCCATGCACGCACACATCCACGCATGCACACATCTACTCACACATCTACGCATGCTCACATCTACGTACACACACATCCATCCATGCACATATCCATGCACGCACGGATCCACGCACGCATCCACGCATGCACAGACACATCCGCGCACACGTCCACGCACACATCCATCCATGCACACGTCTACGCGTGCACACATCTTCACACGCACATATTCATGCACGCACACGTCTATGCACACGTCCACACACGCTCACGTCCACGTACGCACATGTACGCTCACATCCACGCACGCTCACGTCCTCACATGCTCATGTACGCACACGTCCATGCACGCACATGTTCACGCACGCTCATGTACGCTCACGCACACGTTCACACACACATCCATGCACACATCCATGCACAAACACATCCATGCACGCACACATCCACGCACGCACTCATCCACGCACGCACTCATCCATGCACGCACTCATCCACGTACGCACTCATCCACGCACGCTCACATCCACGCACGCTCACATCCGCGCATGCATCCACGCACGCACACATCCATCCATGCACATATCCATGCACGCACGCATCCACGCATGCACATATCCGCGCACACGTCCACGCACACATCCATCCATGCACACATCCACGCACGCACATGTCTACGCACACACACATCTATGCTGGCACACATCTATGCACACACGCATCTATGCAGGCACACGTCCACACACGCATACTCATGTCCACACACGCTCATGTACGCTCACGTCCACGCACACACATGTCCATGCATGCACCTCATATACATCTATCCATTCACCCATTCATCCATCATCCATCCATCATCCATCCATCCATTTATCATCCATCCATTCATCCATCCATCAATTCATTCATACATACATACTTACCTCCCTCTCGATCCACCGATTAGGAGGAGGCTGGGAGAAGAGGCGGGGCCCGCTGACTGGAGCAGAGGAGGCGCAGCGGCGGGTGCAGTGGCGGGTGCACCGGCATGTGCAGCCCGCTGGAGGAGGTGAGGGGGGGCCAGGACACAGGGTCCAGAGGTGGGGGGCTGCCTGGGGGGGGCACAGCGAGGAGGGGACCACATAGTCTGACCGGCGGTCACACCCGTGGGTGTAGCCCACCGTCATATACATAATAATAAGGGGGTGGAGACGGGGGGCCCTGTAAGTCATGGAGCGGGAGGGGGTTGAGGAGGGGGAGGACACTTGCCGATACGCCCCTCCAGATCTGATTGGAAAGCTCCAATCAGATCTGGAGGGGTTAATCCCTATGATTCGCTCCGATCGGCAGTTTCACTTTTACACTGCCGATCGGAGGGGTCCTGGGCACGGGGGGGTTAATCCACCCTCTGTGTGGTCAACTACAGGTTGTCACAGAGCAGCAGCAACTGTGACACCTGAGTGACCCGGCTCACAGGAGCTGCAGCAGCTCAAATACGCCAGGACATTGTACAACGTCCTGTGTCGGGAACGACCAGAAACCCAGGACATTATACAACGTCCTATGTCAGCAAGGGGTTAAGGACTTGATGCCTGCTTTGTAGTTTTATTCAAGGGCGTTACAAGTGACACTAGGTCTGCAGGGCTTTTCAAATAATAAAAGATAACCAAATTCTTGGGATACATACAGATTTTATATTCTCAAAATTAATAAACAATTACAAAGTCTTTTATTAAGCTGTCTAAAAATTATCCCTTTTTAGAAGAAGGAAGAGATTAGCTGTTTTCATTGTCAAAAAACAATGACTCCCCCTATTTTTAAGCTGTTTCATGTTTGTGTACCCTCAAGAGGGTATACTTCGTAACTGCAGTGCAGTATAGCTGTACAAGGCACTAGACAACTGTGGGATATGACTGAGCATGTACAGTAGGAGTAATGACTGGAAGTTATACAATTATAATGTGTCAGGCTAGATGTTTGGCAGTGTAGGGTCAAAAATGACAAATCAGGCAGCTGCTGAAAAATACAGAACTATAAAATACAGTGCATAGCTTGCAGATGTGTGACAGCAGTGACTATACTGTGGCAATGGCAGAGAAGGTCCTGCATAATAAAAACATTTGACAGGTCAGGTAAGGAAATGTCTGGCTGTGTAGAGCCAGCAATATCATTCCTGGCAGCAGCAGTACAGTTTCATAGTTTTTAAGGTTTAATAAGGTGGAAATACGTCCAACAAGTTCAACCTATAATTATAATTATAAATTATAATTTAACATTTAACTCAAATAAAGGTCACATATCAATATACATTTCCAAAAAAAGGTAAACAATATCCAATAACAAAAGATAAAGAATATTAAAAATATAATATATTAGAAATACATACATTAATAACACATAAAAAGTTAATAGGAGTAACTAGAAAAAATACAGATATAGTGGTGAGGAATGAAATATACAATTACATCAAATATAGGCATACATGAAAGAGCATTAAAAATTGGGGAAATCTTGGTTAGGTCCCCTAAAAAATTTGAAAGACCAAACCTATCAATGTATACAGCTGTGTTCAAAAACATGTTAAGGCCAAAATCTTTATAATATTTTTTATTTCCATATATTGGGAACATTGCATACTGTTTTCTAAATCAAACATGAAGGGAAATGTATATAAATTTTAACTACTTTACAGAAAATTAAAAAATTAGCATTGGGCTGTTAAAAAAAAGCAGTGTCTGCATTTGTCTTTACAAACTCAAAATAATAATCTTTTTTTAGCATTTTAGCAATTTAGCATTCTTGTTAATCACTAACCTAATATTTAGTTGTATAATTACAATTTTTTAGAACTGCTTCACATCTATGTTGCATAAAATCAACCAACCTCTGGCACCTGTCAACTATCATTCCAGCCCAGAATGCTTTCACTACATCCCACAATTTATTTGCATTTGTTGAGTTCGGCTTAGAAATGGCATTTTTGATGTCACCCCACAAGTGTTCTATCAGATTAAGGTCCGTGGATTGGACTGGACACTCCATAACCTCAATTTTGTTGGACTGGAACCAAGATTTTGCTTACTTACTGGTATGTTTAGGGTCATTTGTAAACCAAGGAAATACTAGGGTTTGTATTACTAATAAACCACAATGCAATCAATACCTGTTTAATATATTTATTATGATGCTAAAACAATACACCCATGACCGAGCAAAGCAAATAAGTGATAATAGAATGTAAGAACACACTAGGTAGTGATCAGTATGGCAATGTTTCCCTAAATAAGCATCCTACCTAGCCACAGGGGTCAGCGCCCCAGATACATATATAAGAAGAAGCAATTAATGCATATTTGCTCGATAAAATGCAAAAATGATATTAAATACAGCATATCAGTGAATATTAAAATATGTGTGACATACCGTATATACTCGTGTATAAGCCGAGTTTTTCAGCCCAAAAATTGGGCTGAAACGTCCCCCCCTCGGCTTATACACGGGTCAATATGGTATACAGCAGCCCTAGTGGTGTATAGCAGCCCCAGTGGCCCCCTAATGCTGGCACTTGCCCCCCCTCTGTTGTAAGGGCCCCCCCGCTGCTTAACTTACCATCTCCGGTCTTCTGCACCGACGGTCTTCTGTGCTTCGTCCTCCATGCTCCCGTCCGGCTGCATCCGGGATCCCCGGCCGTCGCACGATGATGTCATCGTAACTGCGACGGCCGGGGATCCCGGATGCAGCCAGACGGGAGCATGGAGGACGGAGCACAGAAGACCGGCGGTGTAGAAGACCGGGGATGGTAAGTTAAGCAGCGGAGGGGCCTTTACAACAGAGGGGGGGCGAGTGCCAGCATTTGGGGGCCACTGGGGCTGCTATACACCACTGGGGCTGCTATACACTTCTGGGGCTGCTATATACCACTGGGGCTGCTATATACCACTGGGGCTGCTATACACCACTGGGGCTGCTGTATATACTGCTGGGGCCTGTATATACCACTGGGGAGGCTGCTGTATACTACCACTGGGGAGGCCTGTATACCACTGGGGGGGCCTGTATACCACACTGCTGTGGGCTGTATACCTGTGTTGGGGTCCACCCTCGGCTTATACACGAGTCAATAGGTTTTCCCAGGTTTTGGGGGCAAAAGTAGGGGGGTCGGCTTATACACGGGTCGGCTTATACACGAGTATATACGGTATATTAGATATGTATAAACAAGGAAATTCTATAGCAAATCTAAAAAGGCCATTATGCAGTGTATGTCATGTGAATAGTAATAAAAATATTGCTGAGGTGCAAAATGTTGTTGGTGTGAAAAAAATAAACATCATTAAAAGTGTGCAAAATGGAAAATATGTTACTTAAGAAATCCCATATATAGATAACAAAATACCATAAATAATAAAGGCCACCCACATAATGTGCATACCGTATATACTCGTGTATAAGCCGAGTTTTTCAGCACATAAAATGTACTGAAAAGTCCCCCCTCGGCTTATACACGGGTATATACGGTAGCCCCAGCTGTATACAGCCCCCCCCGTGGTATCCAGGGCCCCCCTTGCTGCACCTGTAAAGGAAGATGTCAGTATACTTATCGCTGCCGCTGCCGCTCCGCTGTTCGGTCACCACGCTGCTCCGGGTCTTCATGCTTCCTCTTCCTTCTCCGGCGCTCAGGAAATGACGTCATTGTTCGAGCACCGGAGAAGGAACAGGAAGCATGAAGACCCGGAGCAGCGCGGTGACCGAGCAGCGGAGCGGCGGCGGCAGCGATAAGTATACTGACATCTTCCTTTACAGGTGCAGCAAGGGGGCCCTGGATACCACGGGGGTGGGGCTGTATACAGCTGGGGCTGCTGTATACAGCTGGGGCCCCTGTATACTAATGGGGGGGTCTGTATACCTCTGGGGCTGCTGCTGTATATACCCCCTGGGGCTGCTGCTGTATATACCCCCTGGGGCTGCTGCTTTTATACCCCCTGGGGCTGCTGCTGTATATACCCCCTGGGGCTGCTGCTGTATACTACCACTGGGGCTTCTGCTGTATACTACTACTGGGGCTGCTGTATACTACTACTGGGGCTGCTGTATACTACCACTGGGGCTTCTGTATACTACTACTGGGGCTGCTGCTGTATATACCACTGAGGCTGCTGTATACTACTACTGGGGCTGCTGTATACTACCTCTGGGGCTTCTGTATACTACCACTGGGGCTGCTGTATATACCTCTGGGGCTGCTGTATACTACCACTGGGGCTGCTGTATATATCTCTGGGGCTGCTGTATACTACCACTGGGGCTGCTGCTGTATATACCACTGGGGAGGCTGCTGTATATACCTCTGGGGCTGCTGTATACTACCACTGGGGCTGCTGTATATATCTCTGGGGCTGCTGTATACTACCCTGGGGCTGCTGCTGTATATACCACTGGGGAGGCTGCTGTAACACTGCTGGGGCCTGTATGTACCACTGGGGAGGCTGCTGTATACCACACCTTCTGGGGCTGTATACTACCACTGGGGAGGCCTGTATACCACTGCTGGGGCCTGTATACCACACTGCTTGGGGCTGTATACCTGTGCTGGGGTCCACCCTCGGCTTATACACGAGTCAATAGGTTTTCCCAGATTTTGGGGGCAAAAGTAGGGGGGTCGGCTTATACACGGGTCGGCTTATACACGAGTATATACGGTAATTGTATGAAGTCTATTCAGTGCTGAAATGAAAAAAATATTACTAGTGTAAAAACAAAAGAGTGAATTTTAAAAAAAATAGCAAAAATGTGAAAATGTGGAAAAAAGGCTAAAATTGATGTGAAGATCACATATGATATATAGTGTGGAGTAAAAAAAAATATAAATAAAAATAATCATCTATATCATAAATCAAAAGGTCATATATATACCATGTGCATAATACCGTATATACTCGCGTATAAGCCGAGTTTTTCAGCCCAAAAATTGGGCTGAAAAGTTACCCCCTCGGCTTATACGCGAGTCACTATACGGGCGCCCCCCCCCATCAGTATACAGGCCCCCCATCAGTATACAGGCCCCCCCCCATGGTCCGGAACCTGTAAAGGAAGATGATTATACTTATCGCTGTCCCGCTGCCGTCCCCGCTCTGCTTCGCGATCCTCCATCTGCATTGCGCTCCTCCATCTTCCGGCTTCCTGTCGGCGCCAACAATGACGTCATTCGGCGCAGAACACAGGAAGTCGGAAGCCGGTGAATGAAGATGGAGGATCGCGATGCAGATGGAGGATCGCGATGCAGAGCGGGGACGGCAGCCGGACAGCGATAAGTATAATCATCTTCCTTTACAGGATTCCGGACCATGGGGGGGGCCTGTATACTGATGGGGGGCCTGTATACTGATGGGGGCCTGTATATACCCTGGGGCTGCAGCTGTATGTACCCTGGGGCTGCTGATGTATATACCCTGGGGCTGCTGCTGTATATACCATGGGGCTGCTGCTGTATATACCATGAAAGGGGGGCCTGTATACTGATGGGGGGCCTGTATACTGATGGGGGCCTGTATATACCCTGGGGCTGCTGCTGTATATACCATGGGGCTGCTGCTGTATATACCATGGGGCTGCTGCTGTATATACCATGGGGGGGCTTGTATACTGATGGGGGGCCTGTATATACCCTGGCGCTGCTGCTGTATATACCATGGGGCTGCTGCTGTATATACCATGGGGCTGCTGCTGTATATACCATGGGGGGGCATGTATACTGATGGGGGCCTGTATACTGATGGGGCCTGTATATACCCTGGGGCTGCTGCTGTATATACCATGGGGCTGCTGCTGTATATACCATGGGGCTGCTGCTGTATATACCATGGGGGGGGCCTGTATACTGATGGGGGCCTTTATACTGATGGGGGCCTGTATATACCCTGGGGCTGCTGCTGTATATACCATGGGGCTGCTGCTGTATATACCATGGGGCTGCTGCTGTATATACCACTGGGAAGGCTGCTGTAACACTGCTGGGGCCTGTATATACCACTGGGAGGCTGCTGTATACCATACTGCTGGGGGCTGTATACTACCACTGGGGAGGCCTGTATACCATCGGGGGGGCCTGTATACCACACTGCTGGGGGCTGTATACCTGTGCTGGGGTCCACCCTCGGCTTATACACGAGTCAATAGTTTTTCACAGATTTTGGGGGCAAAAGTAGGGGGGTCGGCTTATACACGGGTCGGCTTATACACGAGTATATACGGTAATATGAAACTTATTAATGTGAAAAAATATTACTAGTGTAAAAAGAAAAAAGTGAACAATAAAATGTGCAAAGATGTGAAAAAATGTGAAACAAGATAATTGATGTGAAAATCACATGTGAATCATACAGTTGAAGCCAGAGGTTTACATACACTTTATGAAAAGACACATATGCAAGTTTTTCTCACTATCTGACATAAAATCAGAATAAACCTTTCCCGTTTTTGGTCAATTAGGATTACCATAATTATTTATATTTGCCAAGTGCCAGAATAATGAGAGAGAAAGAGAATGATTTAGGCATTTTTATTTTATTCTGCAAAGTCACAAGTCTACATACCGTATATACTCGTGTTTAAGCCGAGTTTTTCAGCACATAAAATGTGCTGAAAAGTCCCCCCTCGGCTTATACACGGGTATATACGTGTATATGATACAGCGCCCCCCCCCCCCGTGGTATCCCCCCCCCCGTATATACAGCCCCCCCAAGGTATCCAGGGCCCCCCTTGCTGCACCTGTAAAGGAAGATATCAGTATACTTATCGCTGCCGCCGCTGCCGCTCCGCTTCTCGGTCACCGCGATGCTCCGGGTCTTCATGCTTCCTGTTCCTTCTCCGGCGCTCAGGAAATGACGTCATTGTTTGAGCGTCGGAGAAGGAACAGGGAACATGAAGACCCGGAGCAGCGCGGTGACCGAGAAGCGGAGCGGCGTCGGCGGCAGCGATAAGTATACTGATATCTTCCTTTACAGGTGCAGCAAGGGGGGCCCTGGATACCACGGGGGGCTGTATACAGCTGGGGCTGCTGTATACATCTGGGGCCCCTGTATACTAATGGCGGGGGGTCTGTATACCCCTGGGGCTGCTGCTGTATATACCCCCTGGGGCTGCTGCTGTATATACCCCCTGGGGCTGCTGCTGTATACTACCACTGGGGCTGCTGCTGTATATACCCCGTGGGGCTGCTGCTGTATATACCCCCTGGGGCTGCTGCTGTATACTACCACTGGGGCTGCTGCTGTATACTACTACTGGGGCTGCTGTATACTACTACTGGGGCTTCTGTATACTACCACTGGGGCTTCTGCTGTATATACCCCGTGGGGCTGCTGCTGTATATACCCCCTGGGGCTGCTGCTGTATACTACCACTGGGGCTGCTGCTGTATACTACTACTGGGGCTGCTGTATACTACTACTGGGGCTTCTGTATACTACTACTGGGGCTGCTGCTGTATATACCACTGAGGCTGCTGTATACTACTACTGGGGCTTCTGTATACTACCTCTGGGGCTTCTGTATACTACCTCTGGGGCTGCTGTATACTACCACTGGGGCTGCTGTATATATCTCTGGGGCTGCTGTATACTACCACTGGGGCTGCTGCTGTATATACCACTGGGGAGGCTGCTGTATATACCTCTGGGGCTGCTGTATATTACCACTGGGGCTGCTGTATATATCTCTGGGCTTCTGTATACTACCACTGGGGCTGCTGCTGTATATACCACTGGGGAGGCTGCTGTAACACTGCTGGGGCCTGTATGTACCACTGGGGAGGCTGCTGTATACCACACTTCTGGGGGCTGTATACTACCACTGGGGAGGCCAGTATACCACTGCGGGGGCCTGTATACCACACTGCTGGGGGCTGTATACCTGTGCTGGGGTCCACCCTCGGCTTATACACGAGTCAATAGGTTTTCCCAGATTTTGGGGGCAAAAGTAGGGGGGTCGGCTTATACACGGGTCGGCTTATACACGAGTATATACGGTATACTATGCCTTTAAACAAGTTGGGACAGCACACAAGATGTCATGTGTTTGGAAGCTTCTGATATGTTTATTGGCAACATCTGAGTTAATTAGAGACACACCTGTGAATGTATTTTAATGCACACCTGAAATACACTGCTTCTTTATGTAGCATCAAGGGAAAGTCTAAAAAAATCAGTCAAGATATCAGGAAGAAAATTGTGGACTTGCATAAGTCTGATTCATCCTTGGTTGTTATTTCCAGATACCTGAAGGTTCATCATTCATCTGTGCAAACAATTATGTGCAAGTACGAACAAGTTGTGAAAGTCTAGCCATCATACCACTCAGGAAGGAGACGGGTTCTGTGTCCCAGAGATGAATGTGCTTTGGTCTGACATGTGCATATCAACCCAAGAATTAAAGCAAAAGACCTTGTGAAGATGATGGTGGAAGCTGGTACGATTGTATCATTATCCACAGTGAAACGAGTACTGTATCAACATAGGCTGAAAGGCCACTCTGCCTCAAAGAAGCCATTACTCCAAAAGAAACAAAAAAAGCCAGATTAATTTTTGCAAATGCAAAAAGGAACAAAGACCTACATTTTTTGGAGACATGTCCTGTGGTCAATTGAACTGTTTTGCCTTAATGACGATCGTTACATTTGGACCGTGAAATATGGGAATGGCAACATTATAGGGTAGGGTTGTTTTACTGCATGAGGGATGGGTGTACTTGACAAAATAGATGGTATCGTGAGGAAAGAAGATTATGTGGCAATACTGAAACAACATCTTAAGACATCAGCCAGGAAGTTAAAGCTTGGGCGCAAATGAGTTTTCCAAATGTTCAATGACCCGCAGCATACTGCCAAACTGGTTAAAAAGTGGCTTAAGAGTAACAAAGTCAATGATTTGCAGTGGCCATCACAAAGCTCTGATCTCAATACTATTGAAAACTTATGGGCAAAGCTGAAAATGAAGGTGAGAGCTAGGTGACCTACAAACACGGCTCAGTTACACCAGTTCTGTCAGGAGGAATGGGCCCAATTCTCAATGGGAGGCTGGTTATAGATTCAGTCTATGTTGACCATTCCTGGAGTGTGGAGGTCTCCTGTTGTTGCTGGAGACCTGCTGTCTGGATCTGAGACATTTGCAGCCTATGGTTTCTGGCTGATACTCTCAAGTTTGTTATACTCTCCACTGCCTGAGGAAGATAGCTTGCTATTAAAAAGCAACATGGTCTGGAGGTGTGTATTTTAATCCCTACCCCTTAGCCTCAGCGCTTCATTCACACCATTATACTCGTTGTTGTTATTCATTTCCCAATGGGAAGGATATCCAAAACGTTTGACCCAAGTCATACAGTTTAAGGGCAATGGTACGACATACTAAAGAAATGTATGTGAACTTTTGACTTTGCGGAAAGTAATATAAATGCCTTAAAACATTCTCTCTCTTATTTGGCATTTGGAAAATATAAATAATTATGGTAATCCTAACTGACCTAAAACAGGAAAGGTTTATTCTGATTTCATGTCAGATGGTGAGAAAAACATGAATATGTGTCTTTTTATATAGTATATGTAAACTTCTGGTTTCAATTGTGTTTTCCTGAAAATAAGACACCCCCAGAAAATAAGACGTATTAGTTGGGTTTGCTATACTGCTTATATTAAGGCACTCCCCAAAAGCAAGACATACCAATTTTTTGTAGTAAAGCTACAGAAGTCTGGGTAATGCAGCTGTGACTCATCCTGCCACTGTTGTCCGGTGTCCGACACTCTGTCTCTTTGGCTCAGCTGCCGTAGAAAAAATTACACACACGTTTTATTTATTTACATATAATACCATAAAACCAATTAAGACCAAACTAACAACAAATTTGTAGAGGATGTGTGGGTATACGTTTTGCTTCCACCTCAATGTGTAACAACATAATGCACATATATTCATGGTACTGTCAGTGGCGTAACTAGAGTATGATGGGGCCCAGTGCAAAATTTGAAGTATAGGAGTAGCCCCGGCACACTAATATCATGAAAAATAGAGTCTTTGCAACGACAGTCTTTTTTGTTGTGATTTTATTTTTGTGAAAAAGGTGTTGTTACAATCCAACGTTTCAGCTCTACATCTCGAGCTTTCATCAGGGATATGACTACAGAATATACAATAAAGAACAAAATATCAGTGTATAAACTTTACTAAACAATAAACCTGGTGATGAGTGATTTATTTTGTGAAAACAGAGTCATGCATCCTTTGTAAAGTTATATATGGACCTATAGTGATGTGAGGCCAGTGAATGTGCATTGTGGTGTGATACGGTGTACGTGTAAGGGAGGTGGAGTTGAGGGATTGGGTGAAGGTGTGTGTGACTGTGTGGGAGATGAATGGCATGGGTGTGCGGGTTGTATTGAGAAGGGGCACTAGGGGACAGTGAAGTGGAGTGGGAGTGAGGGTAGGGTCATCTAAAGAGGCTGTGTGCAAGTGGGGGGCTCTTGGAGGTTTTGAGGCGTAAGGTGTGATTACCTTGGTCCTAGGTTTCGGGGTGCATGTATAGGTGGTATAGGTTTACTTTTGTGGTCCAGCTAGGGTGAGGTCATCCCTGTCAAGGGTAGTCCTGCTGGTCTGGACTCAATTGAAGTCACAGACGTTACAGGAGAGAATGAGCGGTTATTGTATTAGCACAGGTGGAGTACCTGTAAGTGTAAAGAAAAAGTAGACTTAGCACTTAGAGACCTGGAAGGATGGTGTGCTTAGGAGGGGTACTGTATAGTGGTACCGCACCTATGTCAGAGTACTAATAAAAAGAGCTTAGTCACTTAGTCACTGGCATGAGCGTGATGCATTTTACCTTAAGCTAGAAGGATAAATGAGAAGGAGACCTCAGGGATGTATCGCTGGAGCGGTACCTGTAGTGACCACTGAGAAAAGGTATAGATTAAGGAATGGTAAGGTGTGTTAAAGTAAAGAGTAAAAGAGAGAGTTTAGGGGTCACATACCGATGTGTAGGGTCAGCACGTGACTCCCGTCCTGAGGACAAAATGAGCGAGTCAATTAGATGTAAAGGAGAGGAAACCCGGTCTGTAGAGACCGTGGGGCACCATTACCTTGTGTCGTAAGTCTAGTCAGGTGTAGAGGAGGCCGGGAGTGCATGTGGCCTAATGCAGAGGTGTTATAAACTGTCACGCACTTCCTGGATGGGTGGGGATGGGCGGGGATCGAGAATGTCTACTGCACATGTGTGAAGGCCGTCGCCATCTTGGTAAGGTCAAGAGATGTCAGATTGAGTGTACTGCACATGTGCGGGGCGGGGATAGGAAATGAGCATGTTTTGACCTTCCACGAAGTGATGTTGGCTAAGGAGGAGTGTAATGAAGTGTCACATGCATACAAGCGGCCATTTTAATGGTGGAACTGTGCTGTATTCATGCACAGGGGTGATTTCAGTGCTGGTTGTGCCCATCAGGTTTCAAAGAGACTTCCTTTGCCTGCCTAAAAACAAAGATAAGGCAATTAGAGCAGGGTTTACACACATAGAGTAAAATGGCATTTACTATAACACACTTATGTCAGAAATATCTCCTTTTAACCAAAATACATCATATGGGAAAAGAACAATTGGTAATGTTTTTACTCCTGATGAAAACAGTACCAATTCACTATGTAGTGGAATTGAGAAAAGATTAACAATACATTTCAGATTCTCTATTGAGACCGTATGGGTGGAGGGTATTTAGGTGATATATCCAATACGCTTCGCGCTCTTGGAGTATTTTGGATCCTATTACCCCCTGGGTACAGGGATTTGTTCAATGACCTGAAATTTCAGTTGGCTTACAGAATGTCTGTTTTCCACAAAATGGGCAGGAATTGGTAACAGTGTGTTTTTGCACCGGATGGTTGATTTATGTTTGGAGATGCGGTCTTTGATACGTTGGGTAGTCTCCCCAACGTATCCTAGGCCGCATGGACATTTGATTAGGTAAACGACAAAATTTGAGTCGCAGGTGAAATAGCCATTGATCTTGTACCGTTTGCCAGACCTCGGATGTGTAAATGAGTCACCTTTATTGACAATAGTGCATTGTGCGCAACCCAAACAAGGGAAGGTTCCATTGCGTACCGTGCTAAATGTCTTCTGCCTAAGTGTCTTGAGGTTGGAGCCCACGTTCGCTCTAACTAAAGTGTTTTTTAGGTTCTGAGCCCGCTTGTGGCAGATGAGAGGAGGATTTTTGAAGTTTTCAACCCCTGGATAGGCTTTTTCAAGTAGGGGCCAGTGTTCAAGGACTGCTTTTTTGATTAGAGGAGAGAAAGGGTGGTAGGTGTTGATGAACTTGACCCTATTCTCAACGTCGCGGTCATGTTGGGTAGTTCTGGTTTGTTGTTCAGCGTTACTTCTGGGGTATCCTCTTGTTTGAAACTTTTCAGTCATCTCGTCATGTCTCGCTTGCCTGATTTCAGGTGTTGAGACTATGCGGTCAATCCTGTCATGTTGGGATTTAGGTAGAGCTATCTTGACGTGTCTTGGGTGGCAGCTAGACCAGTGTAGCAGACTGTTGCGGTCTGTAGGTTTAACATAAAGGTCACTTGTAAGGGTGCTTGAATCAGTTTTAGAGATCATGGTGTCAAGGAAACTAACAGACTGTGTGTTGGCATGGAAAGTAAAGGATAGGTTCGGTATACTCTGGTTGAGGTCATGTACAAAATCTGTGAGGCTATTGGTGTCGCCTGTCCATACACAAAAAATGTCGTCTATGTATCTGAGCCAGGTAAGAGCATGCTTTCTGTATAAATGATGTATGTAGACAAAGTCAGCCTCAAATTTACTCATAAAGATAATAGCTATGTTCGCCCCCATTGCGGTGCCCCGTTCCTGTAGATAGAATTGGTCCTCAAAGAGGATGTAGTTGTTGGTGAGGACCAATTTGAGTGTATCGGTACAGAACAATTTCTGGGGTTTGCTAAGAGAGGATTGTTGGTCTAGGAACCATTTAACAGCTTTGATACCAAGATTGTGATCTATACAGGTATATAGACTGTTAACGTCTAGGCTGGCTAACAAACATGAGGAAGGAATGTCATTGAGGGTTCTTATGTGGTTCAGAAAGTCACCGGTGTCTTTAAGGTAAGAGGGAATTTTCGGTACTAGTGGAGTGAGGATCTTTTCCAAGGTTATTGATAAAGGTGAGAGGATAGAGTCGGTAGATGCCACTATGGGTCTACCAGGGGCTTCCCCAAGTTTGTATGTATTTTGGGGAACATATAAATGACTGGAGTTATGGGATTTTGTTTGTGCAAATACTCCGCCAGTTTAGAATCAATTGTACCCAAATTTAAGTTGATCAAATTGTCTATCTTTCTCTCTATGGAGTAGATAGGATTCGTGGGGATGGGTGTGTATGTCGTGACGTCAGAGAGTTGTCTCTGGATTTCAGACAGATAGTATTTCTTATCAAGTACTACAATGGAACCACCTTTATCAGCAGGTTTTATGACAATGTTATTAGTGTTCTTAAGGCTTTTCAGCGCTAAAGATTCTTCTCGATTAAGATTATGCTTAAGGTGGTATTTACCGTTTTTTATTTCATCTATATACTTATCCACAGAGGCATTAACAAGTGAAATATACGTCTCGACAGGATCATAGAAGCGAGGTGGTTGATATGTGCTCGAGATCTTGAGTCCAAGATCTTTGAGGATGAATGTCTCTTGGGTGCTGTTTCCCGAGGAGGAAGACACCTGGTTGGTGTTTGTGTCTCCACCATCTTTGTCAAAATGTACCTTAAGTCTTAAAGAGCGGTAGAAACGGTTTAACTCTTGCTGTACGAGGAACGGATCAAAGGAGGGAGTGGGGCAGAAGGAAAGGCAGAGTGGTCAGCGCAGTGCGGTGGCAGAGTGGTCAGCGCAGTGCGGTGGCAGAGTGGTCAGCGTCAGTGCGGTGACAGAGTGGTCAGCGCGTTGCGGTGGCAGAGTGGTCAGCGCGATGCGGAGGCAGAGTGGTCAGCATAGTACGGAGGCAGAGTGGTCAGCGCAGTGCGGAGGCAGAGTGGTCAGCACAGTGCGGAGGCAGAGTGGTCAGCGCAGTGTGGAGGCAGAGTGCGGCCGGGTGCGAGCAGGAGGGGGCCAGGAGACAGCAGCCGGTGTGGGCAGGAGGGGGCTGGGGAACAGTGGCCGGTGCGGGCAGGAGGGGGTCCTCCTGCCCGCACCCAACCGCTGTTCCCCGACCCCTCCTGCCCACAGCAGAGTGCTTAGCAGAGCATATGGCGGCTCAGTGCTTAGCTTACTTTACGGCGGCTCAGTGGTTAGCAGAGTATATGGTGGCTCAGTTGTTAGCAGAGTATACGGTGGCTCAGTTGTTAGCACAGTATGGCGGTTCAGTGGTTATCACTGTATGGTGGCTCAATGGTTTGCACTGTATGGTGGCTTAGTGGTTAGCACAGCACGGTGGCTCAGTGGTTAGCACAGTATGGTGGTTCAATGGTTAGTATTGTACAGTGGCTCAGTGGTTAGGAGACTTCACGGCAGCTCAGTGGTAAGCAGAGTATACGGTGGCTCAGTGGTTAGCACTGTACGGTGGCTCAGTGGTTAGCACAGTATGGTGGTTCAGTGGTTAGTATTGTACGGTGGCTCAGTGGTTAGCACTGCGCGGCGGCTCAGTGTTTAGCAAAGTATGGTGGCTCAGTGGTTAGCACAGTATATGGTCACTCAGTGGTTAGCACTGTACGGTGGCTCAGTGTTTAGCACAGTATGGTGGCTCAGTGGTTAGCACTGTACACGGTGACTTAGTGATTAGCACTCTATGGTGCCTCAGTGGTTAGCAGTGTATATGGTGGCAGAGTGGTCAGCACAGTGCGGTGGCAGAGTGGTCAGTGCAGTGCAGTGGCAGAGTGGTCAGTGCAGTGCGGTGGCAGAGTGGTCAGCGTCAGTGCGGTGTCAAAGTGGTCAGCGCGGTGCGGAGGCAGAGTTTTCAGCGCAGTGCCCAGGCAGAGTGGTCAGTGCAGTGGGGTTGCAGAGTGTTCAGTGCAGTGCGGTGGCAGAGTGGTCAGCGCAGCGCGGTGGCAGAGTGGTCAGCTCAGTGCGGTGGCAGAGTGGTCAGCGCAGTGCGGTGGCAGAGTGGTCAGCGCAGTGCGGTGGCAGAGTGGTCAGCGTCAGTGCGGAGGCAGAGTGGTCAGCTCGGTGCAGTGGCAGAGTGGTCAGCTCGGTGCGGTGGCAGATTGGTCAGCGTGGTGCGGAGGCAGAGTGGTCAGCGCAGTGCGGAGGCAGAGTGGTCAGCGCAGTGCGTAGGTAGAGTGCGGCCGGGTGCGGGCAGGAGGGGGCCGGGGGACAGTGGCCGGTGCGGGCAGGAGGGGGTCCTCCTGCCTGCACCCGACCGCTGTTCCCGACCCCTCCTGCCCACAGCAGAGTGCTTAGCAGAGGACACGGCGGCTCAGTGGTTAGCAGACTTTACTGCGGCTCAGTGGTTAGCAGAGTATACGGTGGCTCAGTGGTTAGCAGAGTATACGGTGGCTCAGTGGTTAGCACAGTATGGCGGTTCAGTGGTAAGCACTGCGCGGTGGCTGAGTGTTTAGCAAAGTATGGTGGCTCAGTGGTTAGCACAGCATATGGTCACTCAGTGGTTAGCACTGTGCGGTGGCTCAGTGTTTAGCACTGTACACGGTGACTTAGTGATTAGCAATCTATGGTGCCTCAGTGGTTAGCAGTGTATATGGTAGCAGAGTGGTCAGCGCAGTGCGGTGGCAGAGTGGTCAGTGCAGTGCAGTGGCAGAGTGGTCAGCGCGGTGCGGAGGCAGAGTGGTCAGCGCAGTGCGGTGGCAGAGTGGTCAGCGCAGTGCGGTGGCAGAGTGGTCAGCGCCAGTGCGGTGGCAGAGTGGTCAGCTTGGTGCGGAGGCAGTGGTCAGCACAGTGTGGAGGCAGAGTGGTCAGCGCATTGCGGAGGTAGAGTGCGGCCGGGTGCGGGCAGGAGGGGGCCGGGGGACAGTGGCCGGTGCGGGCAGGAGGGGGCCCTCCTGCCTGCACCCGACCACTGTTCCCCGACCCCTCCTGCCCACAGCAGAATGCTTAGCAGAGTACACGGCGACTCAGTGGTTAGCAGACTTTACGGCGGCTCAGTGGTTAGCAGAGTATACGGCAGCTCAGTGGTTTGCAGAGTATGGTGGTTCAGTGGTTAGCACTGTACGGTGGCTCAATGGTTAGCACTGTACGGTGGCTCAGTGGTTAGCACTGTATGGTGGCTCAGTGGTTAGCACTACACGGTGGCTTAGTGGTTAGCACAGTATGGTGGTTCAGTGGTTAGTATTGTACATTGGCTCAGTGGTTAGCACTGTATGATGGCTCAGTGGTTAGCAGACTTTACGGCAGCTCAGTGGTTACCAGAGTATACAGGGGCTCAGTGGTTAGCAGAGTATACGGTGACTCAGTGATTAGCACTGTACGGTGGCTCAGTGGTTAGCACTGTACAGTGGCTCAATGGTTAGCACTGTATGATGGCTCAGTGGTTAGCACTGTACAGTGGCTCAGTGGTTAGCACTGTACAGTGGCTCAATGGTTAGCACTGTATGGTGGCTCAGTGGTTAGCACTGCACGGTGGCTCAGTGGTTAGCACAGTATGGTGGTTCAGTGGTTAGTGTTGTACGGTGGCTCAGTGGTTAGCACTTTTCGGCGGCTCAGTGGTTAGCAGACTTTACAGCAGCTCAGTGGTTAGTAGAGTATACGGTGGCTCAGTGGTTAGCACTGCACGGTTGCTCAGTGGTTAGCACAGTATGGTGGCTCAGTGGTTAGCACTGTATAAGGTGGCTCAGTGGTTAGCACTGTACACGGTGATTCAATGATTAGCACTTATGGCGGCTCAGTGGTCAGTGCGGTGCGGAGGCAGACTGGTCAG